>JAGFPH010005636.1:40052-60003 GCA_018207615.1 Philaenus spumarius
GTGGCGCTTCCACGCCCGTTGTGTCGCTTCTCGTTGCTATGCTAATTTCAATGTGTGCATTACTAGAAAATAGGTAACTATCACATTCCCGACTATCAGTCGTTAGGTAGAAATAAATTCGCCAAATATAGTAATTTTATAGCTTTTTCACAGAAAAAAGTCCAAAGAATTCATATATGCAACTAAAAAATTGATTGATGTAAAATTTAAAAAGTTATTAGGCCAGGAAGCAAAATAATGTTCAGTAACGGAAAAAATTTAAAACTTTAGGCCTACATAAAAATTAGTCCAAATTTTTTGTATTTTTTTCAAAATATCAAACATACAAATTTTTTAATTTAGTTCTAAATATAGGTATATAAAAATATATGTAAATTCAAAACTGTTGTTTAGTAAACACCAGTTTTTATATTCCTACTACAAAACCGCTAACAAAAATACAGACCTCTTTTGAAACACTAATAAGGAATATTTTTATATGCTTTACCCAAAATTAAAATTTTATAATACAAAATTGTAGAGACTAAATTATAAAATTAATTGAACTGTATACTTGAAAATTTTCAAATAACCTTATTTTATAAATGTATTTAAATTTGTTTCACTAAATTAATACAAATTACGCTAAACTCTCTCTTATGTGTACTACACATTTCCAGACCCTGTGGCGTGGGAAGAATTTCTGTGAAATGTTAATATTTCACGGAGAGACCTAAATAGCAATGAATACTTAAAACATTTAAGTATTCATTGTAAATAGCCTACGAAGGGTAAATCAGATTTACCTTACATCAAATGAAAGTATAGAATGTATAAAATCGTAATATGAATAAGTAGTTGTTTTTATTTACCAGTAGCTTTTTTCTCTGCCTCAGTCATTTCACTAAAATTTGGAACAAATTTCACAATTACAGCTTCCCAGGCATTCCGTTTAGCAATCTTATTGCTGTAATCTAAATGTTTAAGGTCCCATAATATAGCAGGAAAATTCTCCACTTCATTTATAAAATCGTCAATGTTAATTTTTTCCGTTATGTCACTCTTAGACGCCATTTCTTCAATAAATAAAACTTTCGCACGTCTTAAAGTTTCAACTGCTCAATCAAGACTGATTGACATTGTGTTAACGCCGGCCAGCAGCGCTTCGACGCGCTACCGGTGGCGCGTAGTAGCGCTGCTACGCGCCACGCATCGCTTCTCTTCTAGCGACTAAAAAAGTGGCGACGTGTGAAACCTACCATTTAAAACTATGTTTCGACATCAGCAGAGCTACTTTTAATCGCCGAGATCTGCGGCGAAGGCAAATTCCGTAACAATCAGTCGCGCTTCTAATTTAGTGGCTGTGGCGGTGTGTGAAACCTTCCATTTATTTATAGCTTTAGTCGACGGAAGCGCTTCTTAGTGGCGCTGCTAAGTGGCTTCGTGTGAAGGAGCCCTTAATACGTTACCCTTATGTACATTTCGATGACATACTTTAGTTTATGTATACTTTAGTAGTGTTAAAACCCTCTGAGGATGATGACCATGTCATCGAAATGTACATAAGGGTAACGTATTAAACATAACTTACAATTTAGTTGTTAAGTTATTGTTTTTGTTCCTTGTTTTGTGGTTCGGGTTTTTATTTAACACTTATACCGAAACATCGGTCTCACAGGCACCCAGGGAAATTTGTTTTTTTAATTGCGACAGCCCTGGGGGGTTGGCAGTGCTGACCTTCACAATAGCTTACTTTCTCCCCCTCCCCTACCACGCGGTAAAATATCGATTAGTTCGGCTCTGGCGTTTGACCTTGAAACATCGTTTTACAAAATCATAGCGGTCTGTTAGAACGGGTGTTTCGTTTACCGTTCTTTGAATAGCGGTTTTGTAGACCGGTGTTTCGCGTACCGTATGTAGTGACCTGTGAGACCGGTGTTTCGGTTAACTTATTTATAGTGTCTTTTACATTTTGTGACTAAATAAAATCATTTAAATGGCTCGTCGAGTCAGTGCCAAGGATCCCGACTTCAGTGAAACAATTCGTGAACTTTTGAACGATGAAGACAGTGACAATGAAGATACCAGTAGTGAGGAAATAGATGATTCGGACGCTGATCCCGACTATGTGTTATCCGAAGAAGAAAATATTCGGGCAGACACACCAGACTCTGATGAAGACAACCTTTTAGAGGAAGAACGTGAGGATGACAGCTTAGAAAATATTGAACAGCACAGCTTGCCAGAGTTTTTCGTCGAGAGGATGAAGAAGAAAGAATTCGGTCCCGCAAATGCATGGCAAAGTAAAGCTCCACCAAATCAGGTCAGAGTTCCAGCCCGTAATATTATTAGAACAGGCTTACCTGGCATCAGAGGCCGTGCCAGGCTCTTAGGAAATAGCCCTTCAAAAACCAATGTTTGGAAATTGTTCTTTGATGAAGAAATAATGACACAAATTGTAGATAGTACTAACGTAAAGTTACAAAGTGTAAGAGCCAATTTGAGCGAAGAAACAAACAAAAGTAATTATAGAGATACTTGTATTGAGGAAATAAATGCTCTTTTGGGCCTGTTTGTTCTTTCATCAGTTTTACGTTCTAAAGATGAAAAAATATCTTCGTTGTTCACCAAAGACTCTTGCAGCCGGCCAATATTTTCTGCCGTAATGTCAGTAAAACGGTATGAGATCTTGACTTCTTGCATACGATTTGATGATGCAAACACAAGGGACGAAAGAAAGCAAACTGACAAAGCTGCTCCAATTTCTGAGATCTTTCAAAAATTCATTTCAAACAGTCAAAGTGTCTTCTGTGTGTCGTCCGAAGTTACAGTAGATGAGATGTTGATTCCCTTCAGAGGCAGATGCAGATTCAGGGTTTATATGCCTAATAAACCAAAGAAATACGGCATTAAGGTTATGTGTTTAGCCGATGCTAAGACATCGTATCTACTAAATGCATATATATACACTGGTAAAGGCAGTGACAGTGTCTCTTTATCTGCAGAAGAGAAAAAATTAAGCATTCCCACTCAAGCTGTGGTTAGAGTTTGCAGGCCTATTGAAGGGTCTAATCGAAATGTAACAGCAGACAACTGGTTTACGTCTCTAGAAGTTGTCGACGAGCTTTCAAAGAGAAAACTAACGTACGTGGGTACGGTAAGGAAAGACAAAAAATTGATCCCCGAAGAATTCCTTCCTAACTCAGAAATACCAGTTGCCTCAAGCCTTTATGGATTTAGAGGTACATCGACTCTTCTTAGCTTTGTGCCCAAGCAAAAAAGATCGGTTGTTTTGATTTCATCAACACATCACAGTGTTCAAACAAACCCTGAGAAAAAGAAGCCCGAGATCATATGTTATTACAACAAAACAAAATGTGGGGTAGACTTGCTGGATATGAAGTGTGCAGTCTTTACATGCAGCAGGAAAACTAGGCGGTGGCCACTTGCTGTGTTTTACCGAATGATCAACATCGCTTGTGTAAATTCATTCATAGCTTATTTGAGCTTCACAGGCACACCGGAAATGAAAAGGTTTGAGTTCATAAAACAGCTAGGTCATGAGCTGGTTGTTCCCCATCTTCGGAAAAGACTGGCAGAAACTGTGAACCTTCCAAGAGCTTTGAAGTCTAGCATAGAGAATGTTTTGTCAGAAAACAAAACTGAACAACAACGAAATCAGCATAGACAGCAGCAACCAGAAGTTGAAGAAGAACAGCCGGATGACCCACAAGAACAAGGACCAGCCCAAGCAACTGTCCCAAGTGACAAGATGGAAAAGAGAAAGACATGTTCTTCGTGCCCTTCCTACAAAAAACGGAAGACCAGCTACATGTGCATTGCTTGTAAAAAAGCAATATGCTTAGAATGTAGCCGTAAACTGTGTGTTGACTGTGCCAAAGAGAAAAGTGGTTGAGGTGTACCGACGACTCGTAACAAATGATCATTATCTTTATGTATTTTGTGTTTTTAAATTTGTCTACTTCTTATATTAGTAACAACCATTGTTACATCATTTCAAAGGTAGTTTTTCAATCTTATATTTATACAACTTTTATTTTCATAAAGTAAAAAGTAGTAAGGCCTACATATGATCCAATATGTTGTACCGGTATTCACTTTTATTGTCAATTATCTCATTTTATTAATTTTTACTACTATTATTCTTTATTATTATTTGTAACTTCCATATTTTTATAAATCTTGTAACCCATATTGTATTTTTGTTACTTTGATGATATTCACAGTTATTACATTGAATATAGATTTTTGCGATACATTGTTATTTTTATATTTACTTTCAAATTTATAATATCTCAATTTATTATTTTGAAACTACTTTTACACCATATTTTTATATCTACCTAACAGTATATTGTAAAAATAAAAGTCCTTTTGTTATTAAAATGTGTGTGATGTAACTGTATTACCCATAAAACCAGTGTAAGACAAATAGCGGTCTGTGAGACCGGATGTTTCGGTTAACGTTATAAAAATTATGTTTCGGTATAAGTGTTAAATCAGTGTACTCAATAGAGGTCGTCAAAACGTTAAAACATTGATATAAATATACAGAGTGTTCTTAAAGTCCCTTTAATCCCATTTATTATTTTTGTTATTGAAAATAAGTTGACAAAATTTTGTATATATCTTGTGTTGCATAACAAGACACATTTGTTTGACATATCTGAACCTTTAGGATTTTGCGGGGGGGGGGGGGGGGGTAATTGTGTAAATTCTATAGAACAATAAAGTATCTTGCTACATCTGCTGATTGGTTACAAAACTAACTCAAATTCAGCCCTTACACTGTCAATACTAACTTAATCTAAGAGGTTGTGTCAAAACTCACTAAATCAAAATTTCAAATGCTAATATATCAAAAGATGCTTGATAATGTTTTACTGATTGAAATGAATTAGGTATTTATACCACGTACATTTTGTAAATGCTTGCCACAATTACACCAAGTAGGACGTAAGGTACGCAGGTGAGTTTTGGTTTTAAACCCCTAATACGATGTAAACATTGGTTTTTTTAGTTTTGGAACACCGTGTGTACAATTTTCACAAGGGGAATGAACGCCCGCAGTGATTGATGGTGAGGTATTGTTGTTGACAAAGGTGCTTTTGTCCAAACCCAAAGTCAATAGTGATAATTTAGCTGTGCAAGGCTGGGTGCAATGTCACGACGTGGTGTAGAGACTTGATATAAAAACTGTAGAACTCGGCGGCGACTGAGAATTTCTCTCTCTCTCGCACTCACGCAAAATATACACTATACCATGGGCGGATCCAGCCGGTTTTCAAGGAGGGGGCTGTCTCCTAACCGGGGGGGGGGGATATTATAATTTTTTTGGAATACAGTGCTTGAAAACGTCTTTTTAGACTATGTCACGAGCATTCCCCATATGGGAATTAAGAATTATATATGCTTTACCCAAAAATGCCCTATGTTAAGAAAATGAAATTTTATTATAAAAAATTGTAGAGAATAAATCATAGAATTGAACTGTATACGTGAAAATTTTAAATAGATTTACTATAAAAACTTATTTCACTAAATTAGAAAAACTAAACAAAATTCTCTCAAACGTATAGAGTAGGCCTACAATAATATACAGTTCCAGCCAGACGGGAAAAGGTAACGGCTAACCCAGCATATGTTATACTTTGAGGTTATGTTACAACTTCAATCATTATAATTTCTTGTATAATATAACAGCTGATTTCACCCATCATCTGCTAAAACAAAACCTTGCATAGATTATACCTTTGGGGTTATGTATAATAACTTTAATAAATATAATAAGTCTTCTTAAGTTATAAGACTACAGTTTTATAATCCTTATAATTGTACACAATTACAGAGTTAAAAATCCCCGTCAGCATAGGTAGGATTAGATTAACTCTGTTGTTTTTAAATAGTGTTTTTTTAATTATGTATTTCTGATGTGTATCTAATTAATCCGCCTGTGATTTTTCACGGGGGTTTACTAATTTAAATTAAAAAAAAGGATGAAGTAAATTAATGCATATGGTATTAGAAATACATCGAAATAATGTTTTAAACAAACTGTAATAAAACCGTAAGAATTGTTGATCATATGTACAAACTGTTTGGAACGTGCATTATACACGTATACAGTTCATATTTACGTAATATACGTGTACATGAATCAAAAGTATGTTGAACATAATGTTATTGAAAGAAATTAACAGCAAACTAAACACATACACACACCCACACACACCCACACACACACACACACACACACCAACACACACACACACACGCACACACACTTTTGTATGACATTATTATTACATGGCAAAATTGATTGATACATACAATGAGTTAATATTGTTGCTACAAACAGTGCTAGAACAAAATTATTTCACCTTCGGAAACACCTTCTCTACACAAGAAGGTGGCTTAGCAATGGGTTCACCACTTTCGGGACTACTAGCCGATATACAGAGTGTCCCCGAACTCTCTGGACCCCTTTTATGCATATGTTACTGGGGTCCAGACAAACATATTTCACATTATAATCATGGGTCTAAGGTGCTTATTTTTTCGTCTGTCTGTCTGTATGTGTTTTTTACAAAATACTTAATACGTTTGGAACTACAAAAGATATTGAGCTCAAACTTTGTATACCTATTTGTTGCGTAACCTTTTATCACTGTACGAAAAATTAGAACATTATTTTAAATATTTTCAAAATGGTGGCCGTTTATAATTTTTAATGTCAAATATCTCAAAAACCGCTAACTTTACAAAAACATTACAAGAGGCAAAACACACTGTTATTTTTTATTTTGTCTGTAGCTCAAAGGATAACAGAGATATTGACAAAAAAAAAGGAAAAATGTAGTTCTTGGTAGTTGTCAACAAAACCCAGAATTACTCTAGAAACAAAATATTTTAAAGTTATTATGAGCTAAACTAATAAGTTATTTGCATAATATTTTGAGCACTTTCTGAGCTTATTCCACTAGCAAAAAATATTTAAAATGTTCATGTATTCATAGGTCTAGAAACGCTTCGTTAGAGAGAGCTGGCGAAAGATTTCACCCGTGTTTCAGATTACTATGAATATATGAAAATGTTTATTCTTTATGAGCAATTCTTGATCTATCTTTGTATCTGTCGCGGATCTCGAAAACGGCTCAAACGAATTCAAAGAAATTTTGTATTTAGGTGTAGTTTTGATTATTAAGTACACCCATATAGTTGTATTTCGTGTAAAAACGCAATTTTTTGAGAAAATCTAATTTAAAAGTTGAAAATTTTTAATATAGGGTCTTATGGGTCTTATGCCATGTTGGTTACAAAATAACAACGAAATCTATATATATATATAAATGAATTGCTGTTCGTTAGTCTCGCTAAAACTCGAGAACGGCTGGACCGATTTGGCTATTTTTGGTCTTAAAATGTTTGTAGTAGTTCATAGAAGGTTTATACGTAAAGAAAAGTTTGAAAAGTTAGCCGAAAAAGTTTCAAATTTGGAAGAAACTGAACAGCATTTATTGTATGAACTCAAAACCATAGCTCACAAAAACAGCTGTTCGTATAAAAAGCTTATGTTTGTTTACATGTATTACCATAGCAACATTACTTAGCAAATTTATAATCACTTTAATACTCTTCAAAACCAACAGCTTTTTAAAGTTAGATTGAAATACTATAAACAAACACAAATAAAAATGCTTTTACAGAATTATAATTCAACTCAAACATTGGTTATTAAATATCTATATAGGCCTACTTAGAGATATGCTTTTTAAAATATTGTTTATATAAAATATATCATACTATGAAGTTTTTAAAACTTTTCAAAACATATTTTCGCTATCAATAATAATAATAACAAACAAATTATTTGACACCATGCATAACCATAAACATACACGAGTTTAAACATATTTTATTGAAAACTAAACAAACCATCTGAATTAAACTAAATGCCATTCAAATATCACATTCGTAGCTTTATTTTGATATATACTGTATATTGTATATTTAAATACTAAAAAATATAAATATCTTATTAGGCCTATACATTTAAAATTACAAACTCTATTTAAACCAGTTTGTTACATCCTAAATTAACGCGGATGTTACAAAGTGATTCAAATATATTTTCTACGACCCAAAGCTAATTTAAACCCTCGCTAAGAAAAGGTTAAAAGAAATTCGAAATTTTAGGTTGGTTTGGGGAGGGGGATCAAAGTTACTAAAAATCCCTATAAGAACGAATTGGAATGAAATTTGGTACGTAGCTTCCTCTAAGGCCGTAGGTGCTCGCAACATTGTCAATGAAATTAAGTGAAAGTCAAACTTAGTAAAAACTATAAATTAAAACGATATATTTAAAGCTTTTTCATGTTAGATAGTAGTTTACAGGAATACAATTTTCAGTGCTTTCCTAAATAGCGTAGACTTTTTTCATGACCACAGTAGGATACGCACAGGTATTCAACGAACACTTAAAAAGAATTACAATTACGTCAAAAAGACTGAAAATACCAACAACCACGGGCAACGCCGTATGGGTCAGCTAGTATTAAATAAAGCTATCAAAACAGCTGTTTATAAACAAGCCAATTTATACTGTTTTATCAGCTGTCCATTGGATAGTTTTTAATTAATGCTAAAAAACAAGCTAATTTATAGTGTTTTAACACGTTGGAATTAGAATAAATTGGACCTGATTTAACAATTTATTTTGTAAAAAAAAAGAGGTAAACTTGGCAAAGATGGATAAATTCTAATAGTCAATTTTGTAATATATAGGCCTGGCTCATTTCTGAAATATAGTATTGAGGTTATGTTAATCCTGCAATAATTTTTACTATATTTAGTCCTGGTTTCAAAACTTTAGTTGACAGAAGATAGTAGAACTAGGACTAAAATCGTAATGAAAGCCTGTTACGTTTCTAAATCATGTATTTGAGGTTGTAATTAATCTTGTAATTACTGTGAATATATTTAAGCCTGGTTTCATAATTTTACAAACCTATGTACAAACGAGCCAAAGATTAACGAGATTCTTTAGCGAATTTTCCAACTGCGAGCGAAGCGTCCAGGGGCAGAGCCAATAATCTGTATTCCTATTTGTTAAATTTTGTATTTATATTCTTTGTTATATATCCAAATAAAGATAAAATGTTTAGTAGTTTAATTGCTTTTTAACTTTATATTGATAGATCAAGTTATTTAGAAGTTATTAATATTATAATGAAGAAATTAATATTGGAATAAGTTTATATGTTATACGAGGATGTACGAATGTTTCCGAAGTTAAACGAATGTTTATCTCTTCTTTAAACTTGTATAAATTAATATATTCATAATAAAAGGTTGTAGGCCTACTTATATTCATTTTAAAAACTCAAAGCAAATCTTATTATAGGCTACATTAGTTCTTTAACTCATATTAAAAAAAATATATAAAATTAACGGTACAAGAAACGGGCACATACTTTCTCACAAACACATTTAAATTATTGAATAGATTCACTGTGACTTCATAATTGTATTAAGGTAGGAGGATAACTAATAAACATTATTATTATTAGCTAAATGAGAATTTTTAGAAACATGTTTTTTTTTGCATTATGTTAGGTTACATAAGGGATACAAATAGGCCAAATTTTATCAAAATCGTTAAAGCCGTTGTTTTATAAAAAAATAATCACCGATTTTTTGGGGGTTTTTTGGCCAAAAAGGGGGTTGTTTTTAACAAATTTTCAAAACATTTTTCGTGCATCTATACAGACCTAATTGACATGTTTGGTGCAAATTTGTTCGAAATCGATCGAATTTTTTTCTCTCTAGTTTTGTATAAATAGCCTACAGACATTTTGTAAAAAAACACTTTTTTGGATTCATGGGATCCCAAAACGGATATTTCCACAAAAATCGATGTTTTTGCGATCACTGTACTTTCTCTATATTATAGGCGAAATATACTTTTCTGAAAGGCGAAATCAGCTGTTATAGGCGAAACACCATCTATACTCAGAAGATGTTTTTAGTTACAACGACAAAGATAGAAAGCTAAGCCTATTAGGGCATGATTAGTTTACACAATACTTAAATCATTACCGTTTCTCTATGAGGTACCCTGAATATTAACCGTTGGCTACCAGCAGGAAGAAACAATATTTGACAACTTTCTCCCGTATTTAGGCCCACATGGCCCTCCTGGATAGTTAGACGCCCTCATACACCACTCCAGGTTACACACTTGAACTTTCACTTTTCAAAAATCGTAGATTGTTAATTTGGGGACATAGCTGTAAATTGCCTTATTTTGGAGATACTGTCAAACAATTAATAAAAAAAAAGCTAACTTGTCCGTATCTTCTTTCACACGATTCGTCTTTTACTTTCTCACTATACTATAGTATAGAGAAAGTATAGTGATCGCAAAAAAAATCGATGTTGAGATTTTTGTGGAAATATCCGTTTTGGGACCCCCTGAGTCCAAAAAAGTGGTTTTTACAAAATGTCTGTCTGTATGTATGTCTGTATGTATGTCTGTATGTCTGTATGTCTGTATGTCTGTATGTATACAAAGCTAGAGAGAAAACTATTCGATCGATTTCAACCAAATTTGCACCAGACATGTCCAGTACGCCTGTATAGATGCACGAAAAAGGGTTTTGAACAATTTTGAAAAACAACCCCCTTTTTGGCCAAAAAACCCCCAAAAAATCAGTTATTATTTTTTTATAAAAAAACGGCTCTAACGATTTTGATAAAATTTGGCTTATTTGTAGCCTTTAATGTGCCCTACCATATACAAAAACCCGCATCTTTCTAAAAATTCTCGTTTAGCTAATAATAATAATAATAACTGATTTTGGGGGGGTTTTTGGCCATAAAGGGGGTTGTTTTTCAAAATTTTTCAAAACCTTTTTATGTGCATCTATAAAGACCTAATTGACGTGTTTGGTGCAAATTTGTTCGAAATCGATGGAATATTTTTCTCTCTAGCTAATAATAATAATATTTATTAGTTAATCGCCTACTTTAATAAAAGTATACAAAGCTAGAGAGAAAACTATTCGATCGATTTCAACCAAATTTGCACCAGACATGTACAGTACGCCTGTATAGATGCACGAAAAACGGTTTTGAAAATTTTTGAAAAACAACCCCCTTAATGGCAAAAAACCACCCAAAAAATCAGTTATTATTTTTTTGTAAAAAAACGGCTCTAACGATTTTGATAAAATTTGGCTTATTTGTAGCCTTTAATGTACCCTACCATATGCAAAAAACCGCATCTTTCTAAAAATTCTCGTTTAGCTAATAATAATAATAATAACTGATTTTGGAGGGTTTTTTGGCCATAAAGGGGGTTGTTTTTCAAAAATTTTCAAAATCTTTTTTCGTGCATCTATACAGCCCTAATTTACGTGTTTGGTGCAAATTTGTTCGAAATCGATCGAATAGTTTTCTCTCTAGATAATAATAATAATATTTATTAGTTAATCTCCTACTTTAAATCACCTCTCCTACTCCACCTACAATTTTGAAGTCACTGTGAATCTGTTTAATAATTTAAATATGTTTGTGAGAAAGTATGTGCCAGTTCCTGGTACCGTTTATTTACTTTCTCACTATACTATAGTATAGAGAAAGTATAGTGATCGCAAAAAAAATCGATGTTGAGATTTTTGTGGAAATATCCGTTTTGGGACACCTGAGTCCAAAAAAGTGGTTTTTACAAAATGTCTGTCTGTATGTATGTCAGTATGTATGTATGTCTGTATGTATGTATGTCTGTATGTATGTATGTCTGTATGTATGTATGTCTGTATGTATACAAAGCTAGAGAGAAGACTATTCGATAGATTTCAACCAAATTTGCACCAGACATGTCAAGTAGGCCTGTATATATGCACGAAAAATGGTTTTGAAATTTTTTGTAAAACAACCCCCTTTTTAGTCAAAAAACCTCCAAAAAATCAGTTATTATTTTTTTATAAAAAAACGGCTCTAACGATTTTGATAAAATTTGGCTTATTTGTAGTCTTTAATGTGCCCTACCATATGCAAAAAACCGTATCTTTCTAAAAATTCTCGTTTAGCTAATAATAATAATAATAATTGATTTTTGGGTTTTTTTTGGCGAAATGGCGAAAACTATTGGATTGATTGCAAAAAAATTTGCACCAGACATGTCAAGTAGGCCTATATAGATGCACGAAAAATAGTTTAGAAAAAATTTGAAAACAACCCCCTTTTTTGCAAAAAACCCCAAAAATCAGTTATTATTTTTTTATAAAAAAACCGTTCTAACGATTTTGATAAAATTTGGCTTATTTGTAGCCTTTAATGTACCCTACCATATGCAAAAAACCGCATCTTTCTAAAAATTCTCGTTTAGCTAAAAATAATAATAATAACTGATTTTGGGGAGTTTTTTTGGCGAAATGGCGAAAACTATTCGATCCATTTCAAACAAATTTGCACCAGACATTTCAAGTAGGCCTGTATAGATACAAGAAAAAGGTTTTTGAAAAATTTTGAAAAACAACCCCCTTTTTGGCCAAAAAACCTCCAAAAAATCAGTTATTACTTTTTTATAAAAAAAACGGCTCTAACGATTTTGATCAAATTTGGCTTATTTGTAGCCCTTAATGTGCCCTACCATATGCAAAAACTCGCATCTTTCTAAAAATTCTCGTTTAGCTAATAATAATAATAATAACTGATTTTTGGGGGGTTTTTTTGGCCATAAAGGGGGTTGTTTTTCAAAAATTTTCAAAACTTTTTTTCGTGCATTTATAAAGACCTAATTGACGTGTTTGGTGCAAATTTGTTCGAAATCGATAGAATAGTTTTCTCTCTAGATAATAATAATAATATTTATTAGTTAATCTCCAATTTTAATAAAAACAAAATCACCTCTCCTACCCCAACCTACAAGTCACAGTGAATCTGTTTAACAATTTAAATATGTTTGTGAGAAAGTATGTGCCAGTCCCTGGTACCGTTTATTTACTCAGTCATTATAAAATATTTCGAAGTTAACACTTATAAGCAACACAAACTCGGACATATTTAAAATCGATATGCAGGTCTATTTTTACTTTCCTTACCCTATACTAGGTAAGGTAAGTATTGCGATCGACCCAAAAATTCGATGTCGAGTTTTCATAATATCTTTACGTTTCAAGGCCCCCTGAGTCCAAAAAAATGCATTTTTGGCAATTGGTCTGTCTGTGTGTCTGTGTGTCTGTGTGTGTGTGTGTGTGTGTGTCCGGAGTGCACAGGGCAAACGGCTGGACGGATCGAACTGAAATTTACAGGATATCTTCAAACATGTAAACAATTAAACCCATGTAAATTTGAAGCAAATCGGAGGTGGTGTCTTACCGTGGGAGCAGTTTTTAGCACATTTTTGGTATTTACTCCAAATTCCCTCTAACGAGTTTGATTAAACTTTGCTAACATACTCTACTCCGACCCCCTTAACACCCTATGTACGCGAAAGACCGTTAAAAATTCGTTGAAAAAAGTTATTACAAAAACCAAGTTATTTTGTTTTTATCTCTGAAATGGCTGGTCCTATCGACTTGAAAATGGCCTCATTCGATTCAGCGTCCAAAATTATGTCAAAAACGATACCCCACTCAACTTTTTCCATTTTTTCAAAAATTGCCCCCAAAAAGGGCGTTTTTGGGGGTAAAAATGTCTTTTTTTTAAACTAGCCGTATTTGGTATCAAATTTGACATTTTGTGAGGTTAGAAATCGATTGAGACCAAAATCAGGTCCGTGGGATTAACCGTTTTGAAGTTAGTACCGCTTTCTTGGAAACGGATACTCCTATTAACTCGAAAATGGTATCATCAATCTCTCGCTCGAGAAATTTGATAATTGATACAGCATCTATTTTGGTAAGGAAAGTTGTGTGATGTGCACACCAGATGTTTTAAATAGGCCATCATTTTTATCTTTTAAACTATAAATCTGACAGCAAACTTTAAATGGAGAGAGAACCTTTCCTTGTTTTTGGAGAAATTACAAAATGTGTAGTTAAAATATTTGTAAATGGCCGTCATTTTTCAATATGGTGGTCAACTTTCGAATTTCTTATGGATCACCCTGTATTTTAGGATTTTACAAGTTATTTTAAATTAGGTGGGTATATGGTTTTAAAAACACCCTAACCGAGCGGAAGATATTTTTGTAAGAAAATGTTTTGAACCTATTAAAACGCTCTTAACACTAAATTAAATAAAACATTGTTTAGACAAACAAACGACTTTTAAAAATCAACAAATACCTGTTTTGTTATTTAAAAAAAAAGCATAATACACAGGAATCAAGCGACAAAACTACAAATTTGTCATAAATGAAATAAACGGTACCAGAAACTGGCACATACTTTCTCACAAACATGTTTAAATTGTTAAACAGATTCACTGTGACTTCATAATTGTATTAAAGTAGGAGGGGGGGGATACAATAAAGTATTAGAGTAACTAATAAATATTATTATATCAGCTGAATGAGAATTTTTTAAAAGATGCTGTTTTTTGCATATGGTAAGGTAGATTAAGGGCTACAATTAGGCCCTAAGCGAAATTTGATCAAAATCGTTAGAGCCGTTTTTTTATAAAATAATAATAACTGATTTTTTGGGGGTTTTTTTTGCCGAAAAGGGGGTTATTTTCAAAAAAATTCAAAACCTTTTTTCGTGCAGGCCCTAATTGACATGTTTGGTGCAAATTTGTTCGAAATAGATCGAACAATTTTCTCTCTAGCTTTGTATACATACAGAGAGACAGACATTTGGTAAAAATAGTATAGTGAGAAAGTAAAATTAAGTTGGTAACAGATGTTCAAGATCAGCTGATTCAGAATTCAGTAAGATTTGGTCCAAATTTGGTATATGCCTTACACGTTGGTTTCTAAGACGCTCTGAAGAGTTCGTTAGCCAAAAAACTCAGAATGACCGGAAGGACTATTTTTACATTTTTAATTTTTTGAAGTTTTTCGTACTAGAATCGAGCTTTTGTAGTTTTATCTAAAAAAAATAAATTTATGAGATTAATCTGCACGTTTTGGGTTTCACAGGACCTCCCTCTGAAATCCCCTACGTTCGGTTCCCCCGAAATCGACGAAAACGTAAAATACCATAAATAGCCCAGTCGGTATAGGTTACAACTGCCAGTAATTTGCAATACGGCTGAAATTTTTTTATAAGTACATTAAAGTATGTAGATTAACATAAAAAAAAGTTTACCAGTCTATCGATTTCCCAAAGTCGAAAAAAAATCGATTATCATTTTGTTTTCGATTATCCTTAATATTTCAAGCTGGGATGAAGATAGAGGAAAATAAAAAATACCACCGTGTAGGGAAGGTATTTTTTAACAAAAAAGGTCATATGTATTTATTTCGTCCGAGCAATGGTTTGTCTGGAAAAAATTCGATAATGCAGGTATGTATTTTGCAGCAGGGGAAATCACTAAAAGGGGACATCTTATTCATATATGAAGCGTTTTCTCATTCTAAATTGGCCGAATTTTAATATATCGAATTGAAACTTGACATAGGAGTTAAAATATATATTTTAAACATTTATGCTGAGTCTCAGTTTGTTATCTTGAAAATTACCCGTCTTATGACTAAGATGTCCCCTTTTAGTGATTTTCCCTGCTGCAAAATACATACCTGCATTATCGAATTTTTTCCAGACAAACCATTGCTCGGACGAAATAAATACATATGTCTTTTTTGGTTCAAAAATACCTCCCCTACACGGTGGTTTTTTTATTTTCCTCTATCTTCATACCAGCTCGAAATATTAAGGATAATCGAAAAAAAAAATGATAATCGATTTTTTTTTCGACTTTGGGAAATCGATAGACTGGTAAACTTTTTTTTATGTTAATCTACATACTTTAATGTACTTATAAAAAAAATTCAGCCGTATTGCAAATTACTGGTACTTTTGGTCTAAATTGACCTTTACCGACTGGCCTAAAAAGTAATTCGTAAAACTTCGTGGGGGATTTCTACAGTGGGGCCAGGTCCTCCTCAAGGCCATGCGAGCTGAACGAAGCAACGCGTGAGCTGGGGATGGAGACTGAGGTGAAAACAAATAGTTCTACTAATAGGGGAGACTGGGGAATTGTCGATCACCCGGGTAATGCCAAACATCACATTTTTTGCTTATTGTGTTTCAATATAGAGTCTGTTTGGAGCTGCTACCTACCACGTGGGAAGGTCAAATTACCAGGCTTGGACTGGCTTCAATACGTTGCTAGGTTTGCCAGTGATAACAAAAAAAACAGTTTCTTCCACTTTGCTTGTTAAACCCAACAAACATTTAAAACAGGGTAAATACAGTAAAAATCCGTTTAAATCTCATACTTTATTTATTCAGTGATACTAGAATCAACACTCATTTTAGTCTAGCCTATAATGTGATGTTTAAGAATTGTAATTTAATGTTTAATATGCCATGAAAAAGAACATGGCGACAAATGGGGTAATCACTGTTCGCCACTACCCCGGACCATGTTCGTCATTTCACCACATGTGTTATTATGGACATTTTGTAATCTACAACGGTGTGGTCTGGCTGTTAATACCACCACACCCGTCTCATAGGCTACAATTTTTGAACGTTATGTTCTATCGCCCTCTGAAAACTGTTTAATTAAGAGTGTGATATATTCATGCGGGAAAACGAGTTTCATCGTTTCAGATGTCACTAGTATATTCAAAAAAGCTTAACTTACATCAAGATAGCAAACAAGGAAAAAGGAATAAATGATTTCAAAACAACAGGGTCTGAATTACCTAATCCAGGAATGTTTAGTGAGGAAGGTTCTTGTTATGCTATTTATGAAATTTAGGGGGGTGAAACTAAACAATTACAACCGGCATTAGAACAAATTATCCCAACCTCAATTGCAGTTAATAAAAACGAGACGATTTCTATATTTCTGTTGTAGAGGTTTCACCAACATACTGTTAATACTTACCAACAATATTTGTTGAAATTAAAAGCAAAACTTAAAATCAAATTGAATGTTTTAACATTTTTACTATTAAATGTGTTAAAACTATTATTTTTAACACTTTTGTTTTTAAATGGGTTTTTACAAAATGGGGCAATAGCGAACACTATGTATGTTATTACCCCAGGTGGCGGGGTAGTGCCGAACATGGTAGTTTTTTTAGAAACATATTTTTCTACGTAAAGATGTAATTTTAAAATATTGCTACCAAGGGGATTCAAAAGACAAAATGTTATATTTTATGAAGCATGAGTTATTTTTGTCATCAGTCTTCATCACTTTGTGTAATTCAACACCAAACCTTAAGCGATCGCCATTTCCCCGGTCTCCCATATATTTCGTACATATAGCTAACCATTCAGCGCCTTCGTGAGTAAATCAATTTCCCAAATAGTTGGTTGAACCCCTAAAACGTATTAACTTAATTTTGGGAATTCGCTCAACTCAAGTCAGCTGTTCAGCTGCGTGGTCGAATTATTATTTCTGTAATAACAAAACAAAACGTAACCTAAAAGTTGTACATATATTTTTAAATAGTTCGCATAGTTATTGAGGCTCATGGACGAAATCAGCTGTTATATATGTTAACTAGCTGATGTACCCGTTCTTCATCATCACACGAGAAAACTGCGTGTAATTTGAGAAACTTAATTTTAATCACTATGTTTGTGTTTGCCCGTTAGTTGCCCGTACGGCGTTGCCCGTGGTGGTCGGTTTTTTCAGTCTTTTTACGTAATTGTATTCTTTTTAAGTGTTCAGTCAGTGAGTGGTATTTGGCTTTTATATATATATATATAGATCTTAAATAATAAAAAAGCACTATTGTCATAATAATAAAAGATCTGAAATTATGATTTTAGTAACTTTGATCGCCCCAAACCCCTCCTGAAATTTCGAAATTTTTCAAACCCTTTCTTAGTGAGCACCTATGGCCCTAGAGGAAGCTACATACAAAATTTAATTCCAATCTGTTCGGTAATTTTGGAGAAATCGTGATTTAGTAATTTTTACCCCCCAAACTCCCCTAAAATTTCCAATTTTTTAAAACCCATTTTTAGTGAACACCTATGGCCCTAGAGGAAGCTACATACAAAATTGCATTCCAATCCGTTCGGTAGTTTTGAAAAAATTGTGATTTAATAACTTTGATCCCCCCAAATCCCCCCTAAAATTTCTAATTTTTTAAAACCGTTTCTTAGCGAGCGCCTATGGCCCTAGAGGAAGCTACATACCAAATTTCATTCCAATCTGTTCGGTAATTTTGGAGAAATGGTGATTTAATAATTTTTACCCCCCAAACCTCCCTAAAATTTCCAATTTTTTAAAACCCTTTTTTAGTGAACACTTGTGGCCCTAGAGGAAGCTACATACCAAATTTCATTCCAATCCGTTCGGTAGTTTTTGAGAAATCGTGATGAGTGAGTCAGTGGGTTTTCCCTTTTATATATATATAAGAATAAATCAAACCATATAACTTTACGCACGCGCTACACTATTTTGTTACTCACGTACGTACATTCGAATAGACGGTTAAACTAACCAACAGTTGGTGGTGTGTTTATACTTTGATCCCTTGAAGTTTGAACACTCTGTTCAAGTGGTTACGGAAACCACATAGAATGACTACTAATGTTACGGGTAATCCATGACAATAGATTATTTACCAAGTACATGTAATTGATTATCCCGCTAAGTCGCGTCGCCTTGCTTGGACAATGTCGCCGTAATAGACCTCTCAAGTTGGGCTTAGGTCACCTCTGCAAATGTGTATGTGCAAAATACATCGAAATTGGAGGTCAGATTTAATTCCTTTCAAATTGCTTTGACTGTTGGACCTTCCTCTTTCAACCGACATCTTGCTCGTTTGAATATCTTCAAAAATTCAATATTACCATGTGGAACACATGTTAACTGCTACGCAAATTTCGTATTTATTTCTAACTTTTAAAAAGTTTGTCGTATCAAAAAAACATCAAGAACAAAAAAGCCTTAAAACAGCTTGGAAAATACAAAACCACATAAAATACAGAGCGTTCTATAAGAATTTTGAAAATTGAAAATATTTGAACTACATTACATTTCATTTCATTTTATTAAAGCCAAAAGACATTTTATGTATAGGTTCCATCCAATATAAAGTCACATTTTTATATACTACAGTAATTGATAAAAATATAATATTCATAATTTAAATAGAATAATTAATATAAATATAACAATTTTATACCAATTACTATTTGAACAATTAAAAACGCATAACAAATAATTTTAAACAATCATAGACTGTAACTAATGTTTAATTTAAAATTGGGGAACACATCCACGATTTCAAGGCTACAGTACACAGAACTCCTCCACAGAGTAGAAAGATCTAGACAATATAGTATCTGTCTAAGGCTGTTATTAAAAGGCAAAATATCCTGCAAATTTTTAATGCTCTGTGGGAGCTTATTTATCAGTCTAGCACCAGCTTGGGAAGGCAGTTTGCTGTATAGATTCAGCCTGTACTGTCTAGCACGATAATTATTAGCATGTCTGGTACTATGACTGAGTGTATCTTTATTTTGGATATGGTCACATTTAAATTTAAAGTAGAGTATCACCTCAAGTATACTAGGATAAGTGTAAGAACTTCAAGATCTTTAAAAGCAATCCTATATGACTCAGTTTTTTTAAGACCTGCCATAAACCTTACAGCTTTGTTTTGCAAGACAAAAAGTCTTTGCATATTCCGAACTGACGAATCAAATAACAATTCCACAGTTCGTGGAATATTAATATGTATTGTAATACTATATATTGTAATACTATATTATACTATACTATACTGTATATTACTGTATACAAGACCATAGTAAGCTGTTAATAAAATAGTAGGATTGCAGTATAATTTCAAATTTCTAAGTAT
>JAGFPH010005637.1:0-21760 GCA_018207615.1 Philaenus spumarius
AATCTACGCTGCACCAAAGTCCAATAGGGTAGCCGTAGCCGCTACTTTGAGCCGTTAGTAGCGATTGCTTTGTGTGTCTGCAAAGTAACGAATACAAAATACTGATTACAGTACTTCCGACACACCTCTACTACGTTTGTGCGCGTAATTCGAATCTGATAGGAAGTTATAATTATGAGATTTTAAGCGAGGTTGATTTCGATTGTGTTTGTACGGTTGACTATAATTTCTGTATTGTTTAGGTAAATAGGGGTTTTTCGTGCGCAGCCGAATGTGGACCTTTCATGCAAGCACGGAAAATCTTACCGGGCGAGTTACGTACAATATTTTTCATTATACTACATTGAAAAAGCAACATTATTTAAAAAAAAAATAAATGTATTTTCTACATTTTGAAAATACAATTGGGGTATCGCTTTATATGTTTTTAAGTATACGGAAAAACAGATTTTTTGAGTTAAAAAGTCGTAGTGCGTCGGGGTTACGTATTTGGGTCAAACTTTTGAAAATATTGGGTCAACATTTAGAAAAATCTGTGTAGGGTAACGTTTAATATGTTTTTGGGTACAGGAAAATCGATTTTGACAGTTAAAAAAATCGTAGCGCTTCAGTATCACGTTTATGGATCAACATTTTGTAAATTCAGTGTGGGGTAACGTTTTATATGTTTTTGGGTACGGGAAACCCGATTTTGACAGTTAAAAGGTCGTAGTTCATCGGGATCATGTTTTTGGATCAAAGTTTTGAAAATTCAGTGTGGGGGTGTCGTTTTATATGTTTTTGGGAACGCAAAACCCGATTTTGACAGTTAAGAAGTCGTAGCGCGTCGGGATCATGTTTATGGATAAAAATTTTGAAAATTCAGAGTGGGGTAACGTTTTATATGTTTTTGGGTACCCGAAACCCGATTTTGACAGTTAAAAAGTCGTAGCGCTTCGGGATCATGTTTATGTATCAAAATTTTGAAAATTCAGTGTGGGGTATCGTTTTATATGTTTTTGGGTACGTGAAACCCGATTTTGACAGTTTAAAAATTGTAGCGCATCGGAGTCACGTTTTTGGATGAAAATTTTTTGCATTCAGTGAGGGATATCGCTTTATATGTTTTTCGTACGTGATAATCGATTTTGACAGTTAAAAAGTCGTAGCGCATCGGGGGTCATTTTTTTTGTCGATATTTTTAAAATACAGTGTGGAGTATCGTTTTATATGTTTTTGGGTGCGGAAAACCGATTTTGACAGTTAAAAAGTCGTACCGAGGAAACCGAGTATTATGCGTAATTTTTATGTCAATTGGTTTTCCACTCAGATCTATACAGATAGAAAACAGCTTTTTTTGTACAGTATAATGAAAAAAATATATATATATTTACATTTTAATTAGGGATGTGTCGATACCAGATTTTTCGATTCTCGATACCGATACTTTAAAAAATCGATTCCCGATACCGATTAATAAAAAAAAAACAGCGAAAAAAATTAATAAATAAACGAATGTCTGCAAAGAATAAGTCGTCCGAATATTATTAGCGCTAATTTTAAAAAATGCCGGCGTTAAAAATAATGTAAGTACCACAGTAAATGCCCGCAAAAAATCGATGTCCGAAAATAATTAGTACCAATTTTATGAACTACCATTGGTGAAATGTTATTAAAAATGAAATGACAAATGTCCGCAAAAGAATACGACGTCCGAATATTATTAGGGATAATTTTATAAAACGCGGCATTCAAACGCAATTTAATATACAACAGCGTATGTCCGCGAAAAAACCTACTCCCGAAAATAATGGAATGTCCGCATAAGAAAATGCAATTAACCTAGTACAATAAAAACCCCTGAGAGTTTCAGTAACAAAATAGCAGAATGCGTTTCAATTTAAAATAAACCAAGTTTTTAATTATTCGGAATTATATTTTTTTACGATTGACTAGGATTGCGTTACTCGGAATATCATATGTTTTGTTTCTGAACATTCAATTCGGATAAGTTCAGAAATAATTGGAACTTCAATCATCGAAAATTTGATTCGACGGCGTCTGTTTAGTCCCGCCGAAGTCTGAACAACTTGTTAGAACAAAGTACTGTAATATCAAGTTAATAACGCTGTGTGTAAATACTTACAGTATTCAGTTTTAGTGCAGTGTTTTATTCATTTTTTTTTATTAAATTTAAATATTTTTGTTTTAGTTACCGCATTAGTTAATAGTAGAGCGTCGATTTGTTCGGGTAATTAAATTGTGTAGGCCTACTCACTTACAAAGGGAGGCCAAGCGCTCGGCTGACTCAACAGCGGCTGCTGTTCCGTTGAGCGCACAAACTCGCTGAAGTCTACAACTCGGCTGATTATGCGAGTAAAAACCTTTAAATTCGGAATTACGTGCACGACGTGCAGTACTGTAATGTACTTATTTATTTACTATACATTTCCACTTTCGGATAATCGACACTATACTGAATTAACATATAAATTTGATTAAGTTTAGTTAGTTGATTATACGTGGAAACTTAACCGGAGTAGGCTAGTCTTTTCAGCAATTTCATCGAAAGTGTGGCAATATTTTATAATAGACGTTGAGAGTGATGGACTTTTGTCTGTAATTTAACTTAGCTGAATACTTGTATTTAATTATCTGTACATAACATACTTAATCATTTCAGTATTCAAATTAAATCTTATACTTTACTCTTAAATTCTTGTTAAATTCCTTGAATAATAAATAGAACCGATTTGACTCTAGAACCACCGGGAACCGAAAAAAATGGAACCGACCCATCTCTAAATAAAAAGTAAAACAAAGGAATTCCGTCAGGACTCCCATAAAAATCATAAATCACGGGTAACGTAAGTCCCAACAAATTTTACCCAACTTCAAACAAATAAAATTATTACTTTAAAGTTTAAATACTTTTGTTACCGATCTATAAAATGTGTTATTTTTCTTCACAGTAGACACCCTAATTCTATAGACACTATAACAAACGAATCCATAAGTATTTGACCTTGAGCCTACTCTAGACTTCTTGTGTATAAATAAAAGCCTATGCATGAATAAAAATAAAACAAGAAGCGTTTACAAGAAAGGAAACAATTGCCTAAAACATTTTACTGGGGAAAATGTCTACTTACATAAAATTAATAAGGTTTTACATTTTCCCTACTGATATTTATTGTTAAATGCTGAATTGAGTTAAAATACAGAGAATGCGATTGCAAATACCGGAGATTACATTCACAAAGTCTATACGAGAACGAGCAGTTCTAACAACTGAGTATCTCTTGGTATCGGTAATCGGTATCGAGTTTCGGCTATCGATTCTCGATACCGATACCAAAGCTAAAGAATCGATAATCGGTATCGAGAATCGACCCATCCCTAATTTTAATAATGAATCCACATCAGCAGTTTTATGTAAGTTCCTCTTTGTTCGATAACAATATTAAAAAATAACATTAACGTCAAAGAACCATGCAGTTAAAATTAAATAATGTTTATTTCACTTTACAATTTTATGGTCAATGGAATCGATTTCGTGGAATCGGAATCAATAAATTTGAGAAACGTCCCATCCCTAATACATATATATATATATATATATATATATATATATAGATTTCTCACGTAATCATTTGTTGGTTTTGCTGTTATTTTTAACCAGGGTAGGTTGATCATTTTCGATCAACATTTATTGTGGCTCTTTCGTGTTCAAGCATCGGATCAACATTTCAAAACCAACAAATAAGGGATCCAATTACAAAAAACTTATACAATTTCTTATACACCCAACTTAGCGTCGTAACTGAGACCACCAATAGTTGATCTGTTTTATACAAGTTATATACAAAATACCGTTATTCAGAAAGTTTTGTAAGTTTTAAACCGGCCAGTCTCACTCGCTCGCTTTCCTAACTGCACCCTGCCATCGGCCCGGCCGGCCTTGCCTACTTACCCTTCTACCTGCTACCTATTCATAATTGAGGGAGGGTTGTTTATTGTTTACTGCATGGTATATTAAATGGATTATTGGTTTAATATTTTACTTCTACACAATAGACGATATGCAAATTATAGTAAGTTCTTCATTTCTTTACCGATTTTCGTAAAACTCATTTTCCTATTGTTTTTTGGGATGCTGAGCAAGAATCTGGCACTAATTTTTACCTAATGTTAAAAATAAAAATAATTACTTGATTAATACGAATTATATACATTTTTTGTAAAGAATAAATCCATTTATACAGTTTTCACGATATCTTCCGAACATCGGAACTTATAAAAATTTAATCGGTCATGACTCAGACTTGTTGTTTTAATAACTTAATACTTTAGTCATTTTATTTTTTTTCAATTTCATTTTAGTGTTTGAAGTCGGAAAACATATCTGTAAAAGCAATTGACAGCATTTGATTAAGCTGTAAAAACTTTTCTTATAATTTTTTGGATAATACAGATGTATTTAGGTATTTTTTTAACTAAATTGACAATTTCTAAAACTTTAGGGAAATGTCTCATCTCTAAAACTGTAAAAACAGAACGAAACAAAAACATATGCTAAACACGTACATTTTACATAATTCGTAATATTATTTAAGATAATATGCTAAATTTATGCAATCAAATATAGCGGATGATGTTTCAGGAAATAAATACGCAATTGTTAAGAATGTCTTCAAATAGAAACGTGAAATCACAGTAGAAAAAGGTAATACATTTTGAAACAAAACAGTGCTAGCCATTATAATTGTAGACCTAATATTCGTTCATTTTACTGCCTAGAAGTTAAAGAGTTTTCTCCTATTTTATGTTTTAACCCTGACCTTGAAAAGTTAATTACTTTATTGCAGTCACATTTAATGAGACTGCTTTACATTCAAAATAGTACATATTTTGAAGAAGAAAATACAGTAACACTGTAGTATTATTAAAAATAATAAATCGTACAAAGTGTGTGTTAGTAAATAATATTCTCAATACCTTAAAAATACAACTTATCTCTTTCTATCTGTTTTTTTATAAATTTAGAACTAATTATTATATTTTCTTACAGTTTTTTCTAACTTGTAGAGTTATGACATTTAGGAAAGGTTTAGCCTAATTTTGATCAAATCAGTTCAATACTTCCCAAATTTTAACAATGTATCATTGGAACATATCAACATGGGTCAGAAATAAATGTTCTAATTTCAGCATGCTATTAACGTTTTTACGTAATTTATTTTTAAAAATCTGTAAAACCTTAATTTGTGTTAGTAGATTTTTTTATTTTTTATATAGGCCTATTATATTTAGATCTGAAGTATTTTTAGGACTTGCTCTTTAGTTCTCAAGTTATTACCACTGTTGTTTTCCAGTATGTTACACATTTAATCTAAAAACAGAATCATTGACGTTGGAGTTCGGCATTACGAGGTGGTATCAAAACGTGAATGTGAGCAACTGTAAAGACTGGTCATGCTGAAAGAGCTTTGTATTTTCAAGCTGTAGCCTCGGGTTCGTTCAAGTACAAATTCGATTTTGTATACTCATATCTAATACAAATTAAACATACTTTTGTAAAGCATTTATCTTTTTTTGCGTTTATGAACATTAATAGTTAGAAACTATACTAGGAGTTTGATTTGAGCAAAGTAGAAAACAAATAATCAGATATAAAATACGTAGCCTACCTAAACTTACTTTAAAATACTTTTACTTTTTTAAGATGTCAACAAATCATTATACTTTAGAATAACCTCCAATTAAAACACTTTTTTTGGTAAATTAATAAATTCAAATAAGATCCGTCTAAAAAGTTTTAAAACTATTTCATAAATGTTTAAAATTGGGACAAATTGTTATTTGTGGTACCTATGTATAATTATATTTCAATACAAAAAAAAGCTTTCAAGTTTTGTAAGATTCCTTAAGGATAATTAGTATAGACGAACTAAGTCTATAAAGTTTATCACTTTAATATTATTTTATTATTATTAGAGCTGTTGTATTTTCGAATTTCAATCAATTAATTTATCCTGTAAAATTGTCTACCAGTAAAATTGTTGTCCTGTAAAATTTAACAATCCAGTTAGGCTAACACAAGCAAATAAGGTACATTTTACTTTAAACATTTGTTTTTATGCAAATATGTTTACAAAAGCGGCAGTTGAAAATGTTCAATGTTAAATCTAGAAAACTATACATTTTACATTTTATAAATCCATCTTTTGTAATTGAGTGATGAAAAAAAAACTTAATATTCTTTATAAAATTGCGGATCCGGCTTGCGATTCACTTTTAATTATACATTTTTATTGTGCAAAAAAAACTTGGTACTTAAACAAATTTCAATGACGTGAAAAATAAAAGGGATTTAAAAAAAAATGTGAAACGTAAAACGGATGCGTATTGTGACTGTGGTTAAAACGAGACTTTGCAAAAAATGTATCATGTAAAATTAACAAAATAAATGGTTTTAAATTTAACTTTGCTCTATCGGGATAAAACCCCAAGATGTCCGCCACTAAAGCAGGCTCTTTTAAGTTGTAATATTTTAAGTGCTCGCTGTATCGTTTAAAATGTGTAACCAGTGTCTCAAATACATCAAAAAGGTTTTATAATTTGTATTTTTTTTTTTTTTTTTTTTTTGTATATTCAGGTATATTGTTTAAAAGTTTTGGGCTGACCGACGAATTAAAAAAAAAATCGTCAAAAAATCTTGTCATTAGTACAGGATGTGGCGCACAACTCCTAAGTTTCATTCTATCTGGATTATGTACTATTGTTGCATTTCCACTCCGTATGTAAAACACCTATAGGACCTTGTATATATAATAGATATTGCATGTTTTTTTTTTTTATATTCAGAAGATCCCAGTTACACATTTACTATATTTAAGCCATCATAAATAGAGGAACTAAAGTTTAAGAGTGCATCTTCAGTACCAAAACATACTCTAAACCCAAACTGATTATTGCTAAAACATTTCTTTTTTAAATAAATAATTATTATGAACTTTAGCTCTTTGTCAAAAACCTTTTAGAACAAAGATATCAGAGAAATAGGTTTGCAACTATTCCCTGTCACTCTTTTTGAAAATTGGTACAACTAGGGCCTCTTTAAGTCTATCAGGAAACATGCCAGTCACAAAAGTTAGGTTTATTAAAAACTATACGACATCCGTTATATGAATGTTGATAGCCTTGAGCAAAGATGCACTTACACCATCAAATTCTGGAGATTTGTCTAACTTTAGCCCACGGATCTTTTTCTCAATTTCGCCCGGTGTTACTTTTGTTAAAAATATAAAAAAAATCTTTTCGTGGTCTTAAAATGACTATTGTACATCGAAAATGAAGAACAATTTGTTACAAATGGTGTCCTGATAACATTTACAGAATTACAAAAATAAGAATAAAACTCATTTAGCAGTAGTATCAGTTCCATTTTCCTTTAGAAAATGTATACATTTTCAAGACTCACGACTTTAACCCTTGACCTCATTTAGAATCTTACATTGCAACCTTGAATTTCCTTTACAATGTTTAAACATACAGTATTATTATAGTACTAATATGATTTAACCTCCTTTATGTCAACCTGTTACATGTTACCTGCCTCAACTTTTACATTTTCTAAACCTTTCCTTTATTTTTGGTCATTGGGATGTTTCTTTAATCGTCTACGTAGCTGGTTGCTTTTATTAATTTAAAAACATAAGTAGTTCGTAATCCAGGGTTTTATAAATTTTTTTTTATAGACGGTCAGGAATTTGTAACATACACATAAATCTATATTGTTTTCCAATATTTAAAAAAAATGTTTCAAAAGCAGAATTTACATTCGTGCAATTAATTGTATACATTTGAAAAATCAGTCAAAGCACTGCGTTTGTTTAGTTTATAGTCAATAGCGTGAACAGGCCTAACTTGAGGTTGCAATGCATAAACTTGTGATAACAAAATAATAGGACTAAAATTATTGCGTAGTGATCTGTAATGTCATATCTAGAATCTCGGATTTAATATTTACTTTAAACATATCGTTTATTCTAACTCGCGTATGATCAATACACGTTGCTAAATTATTTACTACGTTTGTCGGTTCTTTTAAAAATATTTCAAAGGCGTAATTTGGTAAAAGTGTGGTGTAATTATTTCTTTGTTTATTGTTGTTTAATAAATCTAGATGAACATCTCCTATTAAAATTTGGTCGCATTTGCTATATAGCTGAATAAAAAAACGCAATTCTTCCATAAATATATCCAAACCGCCACTAGGCTATACAATCTGTAAAGTGAAAATAAATCATTTTTTTCTTCTGCTACATTAAAACCGCAGCTGAAGTAACAAAATGTACGCAATATGTTTTATAGTGTATACCAAAATACACGTAATTTAACGTGTGTAAATTTTAACCTATACCAAAATACTTCCATCTCTATAGTCGTGATTTCTATTTGAATCTGAAACAAAATTTTGCAATCGATAAGGACTAACCTCATGCTGTTCGATCCATGTCTTAGATAAAACAATACGATGAAGCAGGTTGGCAACCAGGTTACAAAATTATAAAAATGTTTCCTAACTTTGTAACATGGTTTCATCCACATACGAAATAAGGTAGATAAAATGTAATTCAAGCTTACATAATAATATGATAATAAAAGCAATTTTAAAGTGTGTGAACTATTTCAAAAAATTAGAATTTCTGCATGGACAGTTTAATTAAAATAACTAAATGTGCCGAAATAAATTTCTGGTTTTCTTTTCGTTCTTAAATATTTTTTTTATATCTTTGAAATTAAAAGATTTGTTACATTACAGATATCCTGCAACTGACACATGCTCAATTTACATAAGATGAAACTTGAATTAACTAACACGTAAAATTGCTTCTAGGAGTCTCTAGAATTGAACAAACACAAAATTATTTTAGCACAGAATAGCACGAAAATTGTCGTCAAATCATGTTGTAACAAATGTACTTTATTGATTTACTAAAAAACTAAAAATACTAAACCCGATTCCAACTAAATCGTTTACAGTAAAAATTAAAATGTAAACGTTTACGTATGTCCTCAATTATACCTTCATGATTTCAACTTTAAAAAAGGTTTTGAAATTTTTTTAAAACAACCCGCTTTATGGATAAAAAACCCCCAAAAACCAGTTATTATTATTATTATTATTAGCTAAACGAGAATTTTTAGAAAGATGCGGGTTTTTGTATATGGTAGGGCACATTAAAGGCTACAAATAAGGCAAATTTTATCAAAATCGTTAGAGCCATTTTTTTTAAATAACCGATTTTTTTGGGGTTTTTTGGTCAAAAAGGGGGTTGTTTTTCAAAATTGTTCAAAACCCTTTTTCGTGCATCCATACAGGCCTACTTGACATGTCTGGTGCAAATTTGTTTGAAATTGATTGAATAGTTTTCGCTCTAGCTTTGTATACATACAGACATATACATACATACAGACACACACACTTACCCCCCCACCCACACACACACACACACAGACACACCCCCACATACATGAATACATACAGACATTTTGTAAAAAAAACATTTTTGGGCTCAGGGGGTCCCAAAACGGATATTTCCACAAAAATCTCAACATCGATTTTTTTGCGATCACTATACTTTCTCTGTACTATAGTACAGTATAGTGAGAAAGTAAAAGGGTTTGAATCATTATTATTGTATTTTGTGTAGCGCTAGTCTATACGGTTTGTTATTAAATAGGTTCAGTCCTCTTTCAATGTAGTGACATAGTATGTTTAATTTTTGAGCATACAGTATTACATAATAAAATTAGTAATATTTAGGTAGTTTTTACAAGGAATGTATTTATATATCAAGCTATATGTCATTAAAAACTTGCATTTTACTACAGAGTAAACATACTTTAATTCTGGTCAGGAAGCTTTTGGCAGTCATTACAATAAACTAGGAGAAACATCAATGAGTTTCGCATGCATATACCCTTATAACCTCTGCACAAGTATTTTATAAACTTTTGCATTAAACTTGTAAGTACTCTAACTAATGATAGTAAATGGAAATAATTGTTTAAATCAAATTATTAAGTAAATGATATGTAACAAGCATAATAAGAACTGTTAAAAATAACCAGCATAATTTAGGTTCTCACAAACACATTTAAATTACTAAACAGATTCACAGTGACTTGTAGGGTGGGGTAGGAGAGTTTTTTTATTAAAGTTGGAGATTAACTAATAAATATTATTATTATTATCTAGAGAGAAAACTATTCGATCGATTTCGAAAAACATTGCACCAAACACATCAATTAGGTCTTTGTAGATGCACGTAAAAAGGTTTTGAAATTTTTTTAAAACAACCCGCTTTATGGCCAAAAAACCCCCAAAAATCAGTTATTATTATTATTATTATTAGCTAAACGAGAATTTTTAGAAAGATGCGGGTTTTTGTATATGGTAGGGCACATTAAAGGCTACAAATAAGGTAAATTTTATCAAAATCGTTAAAGCCGTTTTTTATTAAAAAAATAACCGATTTTTTGGAGGTTTTTTGGCCAAAAAGGGGGTTGTTTTTCAAAATTGTTCAAAACCCTTTTTCGTGCATCTATACAGGCGTACTGGACATGTTTTGTGGAAATTTGGTTGAATTTGATCGAATAGTTTTCTTTCTAGCTTTGTATACATACAGACATACATACAGACATACAGACAAATATTTTGTAAAAACCACTTGTTTGGACTCAGGGGGTCCCAAAACGAATATTTCCACAAAAATCTCAACATAGATTTTTTTTGCGATCACTATACTTTCTCTATACTATAGTAGGCCTATAGTGCGAAAGTAAAATGGAATCCACATTTCTGCAGTATTGTGTCCTGAGCCCTGAACCGGATTGGTTGCAAGTGCTTTCTTTAGCTTGTTTTGTTTCACGTTCGTTTTTCCAGTGTAATTTGACTTTGCTATGCAGTAATAATATGCTAAAGCCTTATTATTAATAATAACAAATATAGCTTTCAATTATACGAAGAGCTAAAAATTATCAAAAGTATGATTAAAAATCTAGAAAAACAATCATGATTAAAGTACCTGTGGATGGTTTGCTGAGAACTTCCCAACCATAACAGTAGCATTAAGAATTATGCTAACACTTCCAGTTTTTGTTGCTTCAGGGGAATGGAGTTTCTCTAAATTAAAAACAATAAAAAACTATCTGAGGTCTTCAATGTCCCAAGAAAGATTGGTCGGACTCTCCATGATATCTATAGAGTGTTTGATTCTTGAAAAAATGTATATAAGCAAAATCGTTACTGAATTTGCAAACAAAAAGTCAAGAAAAGTATACTTTCCGAAATCTTAAATACAAGCAGGCTTGTAGTGTCATTGGATATCTTTTTCTTTTTGTATTGGTGTTTGGTGTGTTTTAATATAATCTCTGGTTTAACATTTAGCAGTAACATTTTAGGTTGGTAAATTTAATTTTGAACAACGAAAATTCTGTATTACTCTTTTTAGCCGTTCTGTATTATTTATGTTTACAAAATATATTACATAAATATATTTTTTTTTGAATTCTTCACTGGCTTATTTTAGTTAGATCCATGTCATAAATAATTCAATCAGATAGACTAATTGGTTTTGGCAAAATCATTAACTCTATACCGACAAGTTCAATAAATTAAAGAAGCAGGGCTATAAAAACTTGATTTTTTGTATCTTAAATATTTAAAAACATGCAGTTATGCATTTTGAACCTTCAGTTCTGAGAAGAACAAAAACTATATAAAAATGCATTAAAACTCGCCAAATAGCACCAATTTGTCAAAAAATTATTTTTAGCCTCACGCTCCGTACCCCCCGGTAGGGGCGCACTGCCCAAGATTCGCACATGCGGCAGTTTACTCTTGAGTAGGGTCTGCTGGTGACAGTGGTTTCTCTCATTCTAATATATTTAGTTTTTAGTTTTCTAGACACATCAGTTCTAGTATTCTAGTTCTGTGTTCCTCTTTATTTTCTTGGAATACAGTGAGTTAAAAAAAAAATAATAAAGGGGAACCCAGAACATGGCAAATGTCTAAACAACTTTTGTTTTAAAATATTGTCAATCTATTATTAGAAATAAATTATATAACCAGAATCAATAGCTTGGTTTCTATTGAAACTTCAATATTTTGCACCACAAACGAATCTAAGAGAAATATTTGTTTTCAAATTCCAATGGCCTAAAAAGTATATTTTGGACGAGGTTGTGATTGTTAAATAAATATTTACTGCAGTTCGGTGTTACATAATTATAAACGTCTTTTAAAAGTCAATATTTTAAAAGTTTGAATTTTATTGGGGTTTTTTAAGTTGGCGGGTGTAAACGATTTTGGTGTTTGGTTTTTGTATTTTTGTTTTACTCAGAACTGACAATTTTACCAAACTTTGCTTATGATATATTGCTTTCTAACAAAATTCATTCGGGCACTTTGCTTCAAGTTTCCAACAGTAAAAATATATAACTTTTTTATAAATATAAACTACTAGATGACCCGGCAATGCTTTGCTATTGCTTAATTTGAAACTTTGAAAGCCTGTAATTCGTATCCCTGAGGGCCGATGTAAATTATAATGGGATTCTGCTCATTGCTTGATTTACCTAAAATAAAATTATATTCATTTTTTGATCCAAATCAGTTGTAGATCAAAATCAGCTGTTGATCAAAATCAGCTGTTTTAAGTTTTTCATACGAACAGCTGTTTCTGATAAAATCAAAAGAAATATTTCTTCTTCTTCCTTAATATTGACCTTCCATAAGATTAACATTGAAACTTTGAGGGCCACTGGGGCGTAGCCCTAATGTCCTAGGACTTCGGTAAATGGCCTAAAACCTTCCCAGGGTTAACCTGTGTTACTATGCAAAATTTCAAAGCAATCGGATGGACGGTTTGGTAACGCATAAAGGACAAACAGACATACATTGAATTTTATATATATAGAAGATAATTTGTAAAATTATATACCGGTACACACTTTGTAATAAAATTTTGGTTATATCTAAAAATATTTGAAATGTATGGTCAAAAATCTTAAATAACTATAAAAAAAAAACTATTTTACTAGTTTACGGTACAATAGAACGACCTGAAATCACGTAGCCTCAATTTGTATAATAAGTTTATAAATAACTTAACTTAGTGAATCCTTAGCCAGATGTATTTTGTTTACCATAAAAATATGTTAAACATATAATTTAAATTATATTTGGCTGCTCTGATTATTTCATTTGGAGTAGATTATGGGTTTTATAAATGATTTAAAGTGCTGTCACCAACAAAGCGCAGATTTTGAGGGGACTTTAATTAATTGATATCTACAGAGCATGTCTAATTAAGCTAAAAATATAATTTTATTGATAATACTAAAACAAATATTGTACATATTCAGTTAATAACAAGTTTAAGGTAAGTAATACATGATGGTGGTATTTTCCGTTGCCGCCCCACTCTAGGGGACTGTTAGTGTGTTTAATAGGAAGCCAGAACTGACATTTTAATAAAGAAAAAAATTCGAATTCAATTAAAAAAATAAAATTCAATGTTTTTTAAAATCTTTTTTTAACTTGACTACAAGTATACAGAGCGGAGCTTACTGAATGAATGCATATTTTCTATAGGCCTTCTTTTAACCACTGAGCTCCATTTATTTTCTAAAGAGAACTTTCCAGCCAGCATACAATTTTTAAGAAAATAAGGCTGAATAATATCTTGTATTATTTTTATTTTTATACTGATTGGTTTTAGATATAAGTATAAATAATGTCTTTTCGTAGTTTTTACACTTTAAAAAACATAAATTTAATCGAATTAAAAAAATTCAGTTAATTTATGTGTGTAAAATTGCGTTTTACATTTATAACTATTTGCTGAGATTTTTAAAATAACTTGTAAGTAGAATAGCTTTAATAAAACCAGTAAATTAGAATAGGCTTTTGAAAAGATATTTTTGTAATCTAGTAATTAACATAGTTGAGTTTGGAGAATATTTATAGTAGGGAATTGTAATCTACATTATCATTCATGGGTATCGATGATTTAGGGGCAAAATAAGTAATGTTTATGACAACATTTTTTCAAATTGTTATTACAGACAATCGTTTGTTATACACCTTTCAAGAACAACTATTTTGATAAGTTTTTAAAATGTTTTTAATAAGTACTCATCCAACAAACATATTCAAATCCGAGTTCAAATAAACTTTTTGTTATTTATGAAAGAGGGAAGCTATAAATAAGTATCATAGAAAAGTAAGAACCTTAAGTAAAATTATAGGACATGTTTAAATATTGTTTAATAGATGAAACATTTCCACAGCATCGTCTTTAGTAAAATGTCGGCGAATTCTTTTCATTATATATTTAGGTTTTATTGCCCTTGTACTGGCCGGTGGACTCGGGACTACCTGAGGCTACCCTTATAAACCCTGGCCGCCTCCGTCAGGGCTGCAGCTATCTTGTATTTTTCCTACTTACTGCGTAACTGCACAGGGTCCCTTAGCGGCGTCACTTCGGAACGAAATAAAAAAATTGTAGAGCCTGATTAAATATCTAGTGTGGACAAACTTCCTTTCGTTTGAATATAGTCGATCAAGTCTTTGTACATTTTGTTTTGTCTGTTATCAAATTTTTGTATTTGCATGGGGAATTTGTTTACAAACATTTGATTACTAAAATTATTTGTAAGTTTGGAATAAGCTTTAGAAGAAATAAATATACAGCAATTAAAATCATATGTACACACATGTAATGTAAGTTAATTATTATTTTATAAGTTCAGAGCAAGCTGTAAAATTAAAATTTATTGCGCTCAGACTAAACTAGTGTTAGTGTTAGTCGTGGGGGGGGGCTGGCATGCTTAAGAACATGGTTCTGAATTTAAATTAACATCAAGGCGTTAACTGTTAAAGTCAAAAATATGGTAATAACGCTTTTAAAAATTAGTTTTTGTGAGAAAAATACGTTTTTTTTTTAACTGGGAAATGTTTCACAAACATTTGAATGATGAAGTGTTTTGTAGATCTGAATTAAACTTTAGTAAAAAAGAAACAAAAATCCGAAAATTTAAAGAGGATAATATACTAATTTACTTATTTTAAAAGTACATACAACAAACTGGGTACTTCAGTGAAAATTATATAGCCTATTTCAAAATTTGCCTATAATGATATTTATATGAGTTATGATATTTAAACACATTTTAAGTGTTACATAATTTCAAAGGTTTAAAAAAGTTAAATATAAAAACTAATTTATTTTATTGATCATATTTGAAATGGGCGATCCTAAATGGTTTTCATATTTAATAAGTGTTTGTAAATTCAAAAATTTACAAATAATTTAAAGAAATTTTAAGCATAAAATAGTTTAAAAAAAGCTATTTGACTTTTAAAAATGTATGGATCAGCTCATTGAACATCAGTTCAGTGCTATACATTAATCATCTGTTTACTATTATATTTCAATTAACAGCTGATTGTATACTTTGGATCAATTAATTATGTATATTTTTCATGTATTGGTTATATCTGTGATTAAGAGAACTCCTTTAAACTTCCTTAAGATTTTTTTTATTTCATTTACCTAATAATTTGATTCAGATATTTAATACTAATTACCATCTTTAGATTAGGCTAACCTATAAGTTTATTATAAGAGATTTATAAAATACTTGTTAGGAAGTTGTAAGGGGGTTGGCGTGCGAAGCAAACTAAATTTTGCCTAGTGTATTGAATGGTTACGAAAGCTTATACAGACCAGAATTAAAATATGATTAATCTGTAATAAAATGAAAGTTTTTAATTAAATATAGCTTGATATATATATATATATAAATAAACCCATTGAAAAAACTACCTAAACATTGTTTATTTTTTAAACTAATATATTGTTTGCTTTATCATGTAGTATGCTCACAAATGAAACACTATGACAACTTATGAGAAGTAAAATTTTAACCATATAGTTATTACAGATTTGTAGAGTGGTCAAGCATTTTTATACTCCTTTCAAGAACAACTATTTTGACGAAATCTAATAAGTATTTAACAGATTTGCAAGAAGTATTTGATAAGTATTTGAGTAGTCGAATGACAAATATAGGCAAAATTAAAGTTCAAATAAACTTTTTGATTAAATAGGAAAATTATAAATAAGTATCATAGAAAATTTCAAAATTTTTAGTTTCATTTATATGTTATTGTATAAGTATGTAAAATGGAAGATGGAAGTACAATAATTACATTTATTGTAACAGTTTTTTGTATTTGAAAATTCGAAAACTGTTACATTGTGTACCGACTAATTATAGCTACATTTGAATCGATTATTGCTTAGTCGTGAAAATACTTGAAATACATACAGATATTAAACTTGATTGATTTCATATTTTTGTAAAAGTTATGTCCTAGTTTAAATTTACATAAACTTGATACATTAACTAACTGTAAAAGAACAATGGCATAAAATTATTTAAACAGTAGGGTGTACTTCTAAAATGGACAATTTTTTTGAAATACATAAAATAAATACTATTTGTGTGCGAAACACAAAAATATTCCCTAGTATATTAAAATGGTTGCAAAAAGCTTTTACGGACCAGAATTGACCAGAATATATTCACTCGTTTGTCTACTGTTTAGTACAATGCATGGCCTTTAAACCAGTATGCAAATATTTTCAACAAAATATAGCTATTTAATCATTGTATAAACTAGCTAAAAACTGTTGAACATTTTTTAAACTCAAATAATTTTGTTTTGTCATTTAGTATGCTTAAAAATTAAACACGCTATGACAGCGAAAAAATACTTATTTTATAATAACAGATCGCATAAGCCTTTTGATACACAAAATACAAAAATAATAACTAAAACCAACTGCGTTTGTAATCAATTCATGTGAATACTACTTCAGTACTGTTTTTTTTTTTTTAATCAACAGCATCGGTTAAAAATCTAGATAAGATTCCAAGACATTTTGGTTTTAATACAAAATATTTCATTTTAGACAAAGTGTACAATGAAAATTATCAGTAGTATTAGCTATATCAATTCTTTGTATTCAACATTTAAAAGTATTTTTTATTTCCAAATATGTGTTCCAAACTTATTTTACCATGCAGTAAAATATTGAAGTTCGTGAATATCAATAAATTAGATGGATGGCATCATTTATAGTACAGATAAGTGTATTTTATAGGTATTATTTGTCCTGCTTTTTGGTTTGTTGTAATATTTCCAAATAAGTAACGATTTGAAATTAGTTCACATAAAATTTTAATATTTTAAATTTATCAGTACACGATTACATTGATTTACTTATTTGGTTTCAAAACTGTTCTGGTGTGTTATAATGTTTAATGTATTATTTCAAAACGAGATTGAGCATTTATTAAAAAAAGTAAAACGTTTTGTTAAAACCACCGCGTCGTTTTTGTGCCTGTAACAGCAGACACTTGCTAAATTTTTACACACAAAATAAAATAGTAAGGGGAATATTGTAAATTTAAAAATTTTCACGTCAGCATTTCAATCTTTAAGTTTTTTTTACAATTTCCATTTTAAATCGTTACCATGGAAACAGAAGTAGAGAACATTGAAGCAACGATGCTAGTGGAATTAATTGAATAGCAAATAATTTCCATTTGTAATTGAAATATAAGTTTACCTAATCTAGGATGAAATTGTTCTTCATATTTTTTACAACATTGGTCAAATGAAACAAACTGACCATTGACAAATGTAGAAAACTCTGAACTATATAGTTATTGAGAACGTTTTGGGTGCGTTAAGGACAATGGGAGATAGGGCAGGTAGCAGGTAGTCTTGTGATTTGGCTTTCACTTTTAACAACTGAACAACTTAGTTCTCAATATTTCAGCCAGCATTGGATCTTTAAGGAAATAGAGAAGGGTTTTTTTTTAAATATCTTTTATTGTTTCTTAATTCCTTTAATGGTTGATTAGACATATTTTAGACACATTTTAGACGTATTTAGACATAAGTTTACATCTCGTCTTGTAGTTGTAACAATTAGAAACAAGTTGATTTAAATAGATTTAAAGAAGTCAGTGATTTGAAGTACATGCCATTTTTAAATACTGTAACATTAAAATACTCCATGCGACTTTTGAAATATCATAAGGAGAAACAATATAAATAGTTGAAGGAAAGCTGTAAATTAAAATAGGCGATCTTAAGGTATGTTTTTGTCATTTTAATTTAAAGAGCTTATTTAAGAGTCAATAACATAGTTGAGTAAACGGGAAAATATTAAGTTTTGGCGAATATTATAAGCTCCTTAACTATATGTTACGTTTGATAGCCTGAATAAATTCAAATTTGTATTATGGATTTGTAAAGCATCCATGCATTGTTAAACTTTTCCAAAGAACAATTATTTTGTTTTGAAAAAATCAAAAAGTTTTAAAAGAATTTGCAATACTTTCTCTACAGGTGGATTTTTAAGAAGGAATAAACATTTTAATTCATAGAGATAAACTAAAGAGATGTAAAAGAGATGAAATATAAATATGTTGGGTCTACTATTTATTAGAAATTTCGGAATCATTACTTAATCTGGTAAATGTTTATTATTTTTACTATATCTCGTTATTTTAAAACATCAATAATTTTAATTTTCCATAAATTGCACAAATAATGTGCGAATGTTATATTGTATTATTTTTAGTTCTATTAAGGTTTATACTGTACTTTGTATAGTTAATTAAATGTTTTAAGCTTTCATGTAGTATTTTAAAGAAAAAAACAAAAATAATTCAATATACATATTCAAAGTGTAACAGGCCACCATACTAATACCATAGTGAGCAAACTAACTATTTTGAAATGAAAAAATCTAAACATAAAATATTATTTCATATTTCAGAGCTCTAAAAGGCATATTTTGGTAGTGGATGCAATTTTGAAGAAATTTGTAATTCAAACATAGGTATCATCATTGTATAGTAGCTCGTTTACTAGTATCGTTTAATAATATAATTATATATTTTTTGTTCCCGTTTCAAGTTGGTGACAATAAACGGTTTGCGTATTTTTATTTATTACTAATTAACAGTTTTACTCAAAACTTAGAATTTTAACAAACATTGATTATGATGTATAATTTCAATCTGTATAGAATTTGGTCACTTTTCCAATAGTTAAATGAAAAATGAAAAAACACTCTCCTTAGTTTCTTTAGAAAAGAAATTATGGTGTTTCAGTGTTTGGCTGAACTGTTTCGTTTGCTCTAGTACGCACTGTTCGGATGGTTGTTAGATGCGGTGTATGTTTTTTAAATTAAATTCCTTTTTTTATAAACGCACTCCTAAGGCTCAAAATAGTCACCATTTGTCATCCACGACTATTAAAAGTAAGAAGCCGAACTCTGGCATTCTGACTACCAAAAAACGGACATTACCCTCTTCTTATATTTTATTTTCTAAACCCTGACTTTATATCACAAAACTTTGACTTTGACGATAATATTCCAAACTTGTGCTAATGACTTTAATTACAATGTATATACCGTAATGAAGCTTACATTAAATCTATCTGACGTTAGTGGACTTATCAATATGAAATACAGTATAAAGTGTTCACCATCAAAATAAGATAAACTTATAATTTAAATGCTGTAGGGCCGCTCTGATTATTTCATTTGAAGTATATAAATGATTTTAAGAGAAGTCACCAACAAAGTGCGCATTTTGAGGGGGAGTATTTAAGATATCTACAGAGCGCTACTAATTAAGCTAAAGATATAATTGTATTGACATTTATTACCTGGCTATATTAACTGTGTAAATTTAAATATTAGGGGTATAAGAAAACAAATAGATATAATATGTTGATATTATTATATTTTAAATGGTTTATTCTTTGCAACATATGGAAAATAGGAGTTCTAATTATGGCTAGACTACCTGATTATTTTAAAATGACTATTTTAGATGTACAATAATTAAACAATAATTTTTCTGTTATAAAATAGATATGCAAGTGTACTATAATATTGTTTTGATTTTTAATATGGTTTATACTATACACATTTAAATAATGAATTAAAAGTTTTAAGCTTTTAAATAGTCGATGAGTACCAAACATTTAAATGAAAGTAGTATAACTGGGAACTTTACGTATAGGCAGTAAACTAATCGGTTTATTATTACATTTTGTTGTTGGTTGTTGTTACAACATTTGCAATCATTTTTGTATAGGATGTAATGCATGACATTTTGAGAGTATAAATAATAATAACACCACTGTAGGCTGCAAAATAAGAATTAAGATTGTCTTCAATGTCCTATATAGGAGGTAGTCAGTCTGTTGGTTCAATACAAACCGTACAAGTGAGATAACATCGACCAATATCGGTAGATACCAGGGTAGCTCAGATGGTTAGAACCTGAAGGTCCCGGGTTCAACTCCCGGTCTTGGTCTATGTTTTTTCACTTGTAATTTAATTATAAATAAACTCTCGTTGTCTAGTGAAGGACTAACACATGTATAAACTAAATAGAAAAAATAAAACTAGACCTATGTTGACTTACCTAAAAAAAAATAAGATTCATTCTTTGCACGCCGGTGCCTTGTGACAGTGGTTTCTCTCATTCTTTTATACTTAGGTTTTTGTTTTCCAGACGCCTCAGTTCTAGTATTCTAGTTCTGGGTTCCTCTTTATATTTTTTTTTAAACCAGAACTAACATGGCAAATATCTCAACAAAAATGTTTTAAAGTATGGTCAATCCATCGTTATAGAAACTAATTTTAATTCCAGAATCGGTTTAGCTTGGTTTCTGCTAAAACTTCAATATTTTGCAACTAAAATTAATCTAAGAGAAGTATTTGTTTTCAAATTCCAATGGCAAAAAAAGTATATTATGGACGTGGTTGTGATTTTTAAAGAAATATTTACTGTAGTTGAGAGTTACCCAATTATTATAAATATCTTTTAAAAGAACATTTTAAAAGTTTTGATTTTATGGTTTTGTTTTAAGTTGGCGGCCGTAATCGGTTTTCATAATTGATTTTTGTATTTTTATGTTTTAATCAGAATTAACAATTTTACCAAACTTTGCTTATGATATATGGAGTTCTATCAAAATTTAATTCGAGTACTTAACTTCAATTTTCTAACAGTAATAATATAGAATTTTGGATAAACATAAATGACAATATGTAAAATTATAACCTAACAATCAGATCTAGTGCAAATACTACTTATTTCTACTTAAATACCAAATAATGCTTTTTAAACATATACATACTTTGTCTTTAAAGTTTGGTTATATCTCCAAATATTTAAAATGTATGGGCAAAAATCTTAAACAGTTTAAAACAAATATTTGACTATATAAAAGACATAGAAGAGCACATTGACGATGTTAAGTGTTGGTACAATAATCACCTGTTACTTATATTGTTTCGATTAACAGCTGATTTCATGATTTCAATCAATTAATAATTGATTGAGTAGTCTGTAGGTTAGATTTATATTGAAGAGAACCTAAATTATGCTGGTTATTTTTAACAGTTCTTATTATTCTTGTTACATATCATTTACTTAATAATTTTATTTAAACATTTATTTCCATTTACTATCATTAGTTAGAGTACTTACAAGTTTAATGCAAAAGTTTATAAAATACTTGTGCAGAGGTTATAAGGGTATATGCATGCGAAGCTCATTGATGTTTCTCCTAGTTTATTGTAATGACTGCCAAAAGCTT
>JAGFPH010005637.1:21770-35593 GCA_018207615.1 Philaenus spumarius
TCGATGTTGAGATTTTTGTGGAAATATCCGTTTTGGGACCCCCTGAGTCCAAAAAATGTTTTTTTACAAAATGTCTGTATGTATTCATGTATGTGGGGGTATGTCTGTGTGTGTGTGTGAGTGGGGGGGTAAGTGTGTGTGTCTGTATGTATGTATATGTCTGTATGTATACAAAGCTAGAGCGAAAACTATTCAATCGATTTCAAACAAATTTGCACCAGACATGTCAAGTAGGAATGTATAGATGCACGAAAAACGGGTTTGAAATTTTAAAAAAAAAACAACCCCCTTTTGGCAAAAGAACCCCCAAAAAATCAGTTATTATTTTATTATAAAAAATCGGCTCTAACGATTTTGATAAAATTTGGCTTTTTTGTAGCCTTTAATGTACCCTACTATATGCAAAAAACAGCATTTTTCTAAGAATTCTCGTTTAGCTAATAATAATAATAATAATAACTGTTTTTGGGTTTTTTTGGCCATAAAGGGGGTTGTTTTTCAAAATTTTTAGTGCATCTATAGAGGCCTATAATTGACGTGCTTTTTCAAATTTTTTCGAAATTGATGGAATAGTTATCTCTCTAGATAACAATAATAATAATATTTATTAGTTAATCTCCTACTTTAATAAATCACCTCTCCTACCCTACATACAATTATGAAGTCACAGTGAATTTGTTTAATAATTTAAATATGTTTGTAAGAAAGTATGTGCCAGGCCTCGTACCGTTTATTGATTTTAAAGGTGTTCATAAGAAAACAGTTAAATACTTTTCACCAACACTACATGTTTGAAAGCTAGTGAAGTTTCGACGCTGATCTATATGTTGAGACGAGATAGTATCAATGCTTTTTAAGTGCAGTATACTCGTATAATTACAGGGTGTTCGAAAAGTCTGAGAATGGCTTAATATTTGTTATGTAAGGAAAATTGGAAGGTAGGTATGATTAAGGAACCTACTCTATGTAAAAACACTATTTTATTAATATGTAAAAAAAAAAATTCTCCCATCTTGGATCTGCCTTTTTGAATGTAACTTTTTTATAAATAATTAAGTGGTCATCTGATACACAATTTCAATGTAAAAATTTAAGAGAAAATCAATGTTGAAAACGGCACATCCATATCTTAAACCGTTGTGAATATAATTGAAATTTACATAGAGTAGGTCCTCAATCACACCTAACTTAAAATTTTCCTTATATACCAAATATTAAGCCGTTTTCAGACTTTTCCCCCTCCATGTATTTTCGTATTTAACATAAAAAATGTAATTGTATATTTCTAAATTTAGTGATCACTTTTAAATGATTTGTACGGACTTTTATCTATTGATCAATTCACCCCTAAATGAAACAATCAAACGAAATCTCGCACCATCAGCGAAAACATATAGGCTTACATTTGAAAATTTTAAAATTTGAATTAAATTCCTTATCCTAAAATAAATAATTTTGTCAGTAATGTTAATATACAAAATAGTTATAATTGAATACTTGTAGGCCACAGTGCAAGCCCTTACAGTGTTTACGACCCTTACCACCCCTTGGATGTTTACCAAGATACCTCACCAGTACCTGACCTAACATCGCCTCTTTGAGCCGACATTTCCTTGTTTTATTACGGCTAATAAATATGACTACCCATTGTGCGGCAAAGGTAACAATAGGTAGCTGGACTATGCTATAAATTAATATTTGATAGGTTTAATGCAATCTACTTTAGTTTTTAAGAATTTAATACTATAGCATTCAGAAAGAGGTGGTTGTTTTTCCACGAATAAAAGAAATAATTTATAAAAATCCGGTCATGGCTATCACATATAGTATAAAGGAGACAATACTAAAACATATACTTTTCTGTGTTAAGTAGATTAGCTAATCTGATAGCACTCCCATAAGACTTTTGTGTATAATTCTTGCAAAAAAAGTTATTTTTTTAGAATGTGTGTTTAAAAAAATATATATTTCTTGTTGGTAAAGAACAAAAGGTCTTTAGTTTGTGCTAGCATAATACAAATTGAGTAGCAGCATAGTGCATAAGTAAATCTAGTGTTAGTAATCAGTACACATAGGTTAAAACATAATTAACTCTGATGTTGGTTCTAACTGTAGAAGCTGGACGAGAGAGTTAAAACTCACATTCAAACATTCTGTACTCCATTCTATAGGAAGTAATTCTTGCGATAAAGTAATCGTTTTTGCCACAAGATATTTAATATTTTCTTCCTTTTTAAATAAATTGTAAAATAGCTAATCATTAATCCTGCGGTATTAAAAAAGTGCCTACAAAAAATACAATTTATTGTTTCAACAGTTGCCGAAATGTAGTAACAAGTTTTCTTATTTTTTACGATTTAAAATAAATAACCAAAACATGTATTCCAGTTATTTCTAACGACACAAAATAAAAACATTCCTATCAAATTTTCCGTTTCTAGTTGTTGCCGTTACTAAGTATGATGACTAGTTTTTCAGAAGAGTTTTCATATGTTCTGCAGTTTAAGAATAATTATCAAAATGTGTAATTAGTGCAATGTGTTACGGCATAAAAAGAAACATTTCTAGCAAATTGTAAGTTTTCAACTTCAGCCATCAATGAAATATAGTCAAAAATTTTCCGAAAGGATTTAAATATTTTCTTCCGTTTTAAAAATTATAAATTAAAAATAGGTATCCTTCGTTATCTCCAAAGGCGCAGAAAAAACATTTCTACAAATATTTGGCATCCTTAGTTTTAGCCACTATGCAGATATCGTAACGAGTTTTCCAAAACTGTTTCTTATTTTCTTCTGTTTTTAAATAAAAAACTAAACGATGTTTTCCTGGTTTATGGCAAAGTCAAAACACTCCGACCATAATTTACAGCTTCTATTTTCTATCAAGCTGAACTATAGTAAAGAGTGTTCCAAAAGAGTTAAGAGACGTTGTTGAATGATAACTTGGAATTTAATTCTGCGATACCTTTAACATTACAAAATAAAAAAACATAAATTAAATTTTTCTTTTATTGTTTTAGTTTTAGTATAGCCGGGATAGGGTTTCTGGAAAATAATGCTGTTTTAAATTAATTAAATAAAACTTCAATTCTCCACCATCTCATATGAAACAAAGAACATTCTTAACAAACTTCCCGTTTCTAGTTTCAGCTATTATTAAGATAACACGTTTTCCGGAAGAGTTTTATTTACTCTGTGTTATATTTACTAGTAGTATCTGTAGAAAATTGCAACATAAAGTGCTAAAAAGTTATTATTAATATATTATTTCACACAACAATTTATGATAACATGCACAATGCATAAAAAAAACTACTATCCACTTATCCAGGTGTCCCATAAGTAGAGTGTCAAACTTCGAGGAATGGTTCTATGGGTCAAAATAAGGAAAAAAGTACATAGAAACACAAGCTCGAAAAAGCTTCGTTTTCTAGATATTTGAAATTTCGTTTTTTATACAAAATAATTCTTATCTAGAGAAAGGACGGTTTGACTGATTGAGTTCAAACTTAGCATAAAGTTTAACCTAACAATTATGTATCTCAAGAAAAATAAACGATTAAATCCAATAATGAGTTTCAAAATGGCACCTGTTTGGCAATTTCAAACCTAAATTACTAAAAAACAGCACATTTTTTTTTAGCCCTCAATTATTTACACATAACTGAACTATTATCCTTCATCCGATTGTTTTGACAGTTACACCATCCGATAGAAAATCAAAAGGGCTACAAAAAAGTTTCCTTGAAATATTTTGTTAAAATATACGGTTTTTGAGTAATTTAGGTTTAAAATTTTCAAACAGCCGCCATTTTGAAAATAACGTTTGGATTTAATCGCTTATATTTCTTGAGCTACATAATTGTTTGGTTAAACTACATGCCAAGTTTGAACTCAATCAGTCAAACCGTTCTCTAGATAATAATTATTTTGTACAAAAAACAAAATGGCGGATATCTAGAAAACTAAGCGTTTTCGGGTTTGTGTTTATATAAACTTTTCCTTATTATGACCTACAGAACCATTTCCCGAAGTTTGTTACTTTACTTATGGGACACGCTTTATACAAACACAAACATATTTTTAAAAGTTTTTTGTTGATCAATAAGCTAGATCAACAAAAACGAACTTCGATCAACAAAGAAGGTAATTTGGAGATCAACAATGTGTTGTTAAAATTAAGTCAATTTTTTTGTATATATAACTATACATGATACATTTCATATGCGGTTTTTCATTCTGAATTGAATGGTGTCATAATTAGCTTTCTACTATAATTAGAACTTAAGTTATAAGCGTTTCAAAATGATCAACAATTAATGTTAACTGACACAAGATCAACAAATAGTGCTACGAGACAAATATATATATATATGATTTTTAATGATACCCCAAAATGTGTTCAGTGGACCATGATTGGTGCTCATTTGCTACTCCCGACCTTGGGTCTTACTATAAGGGCCAATGCAATAGCTCATTTTTCCTGTGGAAATTCGCTAATAAGTTTTCAATAGAAATGTCAAATAGATTTACTTTTATGATAATTCTGTTGGAAAAACATTCAGAAAAGCCTTAGTTTTTCTGCAATTATTAGATAATTGATGATTAACTGTAATTAGCAATGTTGCTGATTGTTGTTATTATGTAACATAATAAACAAAAAAATAAACATAATAAATTATGTTACAGAAAAATAAAACTCGAAACGTAGAGGAAGAAGAAACAGTAGCTCCAAAAAGGCTATCAGGGAGCTCTGACAGAAAAAGTAAGTTTGTTTCAATATTTAGCTTTACTTTTATGTAGTAAGCTATTTACACTGTGCTATTACTTACTTGGATTAGTTTGAGCAAGGTGATGATAGCCTACTTTGTGTGCTCACCATTCAAGGTGTATTTCTAGTCCGGTCAAATTGACATAAATGGTTACATTAATTAGAGTAATTCCGATTTTTTTTATATGTTGGATTGGTTGGTACACTGATAAAAATCCAAGTTTTCTAGTTTCCCACCACCGCAGGCTCTGCCATCTTGAAAAAAACCATGAAATTTTTGAATTTGTCCCAGTTTTTTTTCAAAATATCTCTTAAATTATTGGTCTGACAAAAAAAAAACTTTATTTAACTCGATTAAATCATCAACAATTTAAGACCAACTTAAAACTTATAGACATAATACTTCTCGAGATAGAGCTCTTGAAAATTTTAAACTTTTTCTAAACAATGTGAAAAGTACAGATTTTTGTCGGTTTTTGCTTGATAGCAAGTAAACGGTGAATCTGACGCCAATGTTAGACATAATAACATTTGTAGTAGAGGTAATTAGCTAAAGCGTAAGACCAAACTGGTTCTGCTAGGACATGCAGACTCTGAGATAAAATCTTTTGAATATTTTTGTAGTTTTTTAGGAAGACACGTAATAACTGAATATTGGCAAAACCGATGTATTTATTAAAAACAAAATATGTTCAAATATTGTTAGGTTTAATATATAAATCAGTAGAGTCCCCGCTATTCCGAAAATCCGCCTATTCCAAACAAAGTTTAGAAAAATTACCGATTTTTTAACATAAAAACAGGAAAGTTTTTTAAAACATTTGGAATTTTCAAAGTTCTTCCCCAGCGATTGTAATGGCGTAGCCATAATAAAGTACCATTTTCACAAAAAATCTACAATACACAAAAATTGAACATTTTTTTCGACTACTGACAAATATTTGAAATCAATTGAATAGTGAATACTGAAATGGCTGAGGGGAGCGGTCACACCGTCTTCCTTTACCTGCCCTTAACCAAACCTCCCAGCATAATATTTTATAGTGTAGCACATCTTGCGTCAGCACAAACAGAAGAGGCACCTGCTTAAGTGCTGAAGAACGCATTTCATTAACATATTGTCTTCATATAACGAATTATAGGAAAATTAGTTGACATGATTGAATAACAGCTGGAGTGTGAAGACATTGAATTGGAAGTAGTAGAATGTTACTCAGTGCGAAACGGAAGGAACAATGAGAAACATGGCGCGTTCACTTCAAAACGTATGAAAATGGAAAGGTGTGGTTCAACAAACACTTTTTTCATAAAAGTTGTGCAATATAACTTATTTTTAATTACTATCATTTATTTACAGTAGAGTCCCGCTATTACTAACTAATTGTGACCGAACAGTGTTCGGTTTAGCGAGAATTCGGAATAGGCGGATGTCATTAATAATCCACCAAGGATTTTCGCCACAAAAAAATAATATCAATTTATTGACTTGTTAAGGCATTAATTAAGTGCGGGGGATGCCTGCTAGAGTAAGTTCTATACAGCGTTGATCGGCTCGGAGAAGGTGAACGCTCAAACTGAACTCATACACACATAGACCTGGCAAATGCTAACCTACATCTACTTCTTTGTAACTTTTTCGCCTACGGTTAGTTTACGATAGCCTAACCTATACTCCCACTTTGATTTTTTCTGTTTTTTATTTTGCTTCATTTTTTCAAAAATTTCTACTACACAACTCTCCATAATATCTTCACTATTGTATAATCTAAACAATGCTTCTAAGTTCACTTTAAAATTAATTCTAGGCCTATTCATTTTCTTAAATTCATTATACCTTACTTTTACATTTTCAAACCCTATTTTCTTAATACTTCCTTCCAACACAACCTCCATTTCTTTACTATTAAATCCAACATTACCTAAATCATCTACGCAGACTCTAACCATTCGGTCACCTTCAATTTCAAAACTATCAACTACCCTATTATTCTTGCTTTCTTCCCTAACCTCTACTAATACACTATTATTACTAGGCCTATCATTAAATTCCAATTCCCCTGAAACCTTATCAACTTAATTATCAATTTTAACTTCCGAAACTTCTAATGTTTGATCAAATTTTGCTATTTCTTGTTTTACTTCTTGTCTAAATTCCCTTAAATTTTCCTCACATTTTTTATTAAATTTGTCAAAGTCTTGCTTTACCTCTAATCTAAATTCATCAGATTTTTCACGTAAATTTATCTATGTCTCGTTTGAAACTTTCAAATTTATTATTAACCTCTAATCTAAAATTGTCAGATTTTTTGTCTGAGTTTTCAAATTTACTATTGACTTCTAATCTAAATTCATCAGATTTTTTGTCTTAAGTTTTCAAATTTACTATTTAAACATTGAAGTATCATTTTTAAACTAACTCCTGAACTTTGTTTTGAGTTATCATTACTACCTACATCACCATTATTAATTTCTGTTACATTCTCCATTGCTGTTTCTTGAACTACCTCTAAATTTGTTTTATTTGTATCTTCTGAGACCATGTCATTAATTGAATGATTTAATACCGAAATTCCAGAATCATTTAACTCTGCCATCGTATTTTAATTATTAACCCCGTTTATCTTTAAATTAACCTTACTTTACTTTTTAAACTGTAGTAAAATTTTAGAATATAGCCAACTACTATGTTCCCATCAAAGCCTCCCCTCCTAATGTTTCGTTGCATGGTAAAAAAGTTCGGGCGCCATTTTTGTAACATGCTGCCGGCTCACTGTTACAAAGGTCCCTGTTCGGGCGCCATTTTTGTAACGTGCTGCTCCTTTGCAAGCCGTTTACAAAATAAAATTTATTAATAATAAAAAAATTAAATGAAATTTTGACAAGTTTTTTCTAAGTTGTATTTATATAAAAAAAAAAACCTTTTTCTATGTAACAATTACTTATGCTCTCATCTCTTCAATTTATATAACTTACTATTTTTATTAATTATTTTATTAATTCATTGAATTATTATTCCCTTAACCACAACAAAAACAATCAAACATAACCCTAAAATTGAAAATAGGTTATAGCATCGCCAGATCTGTGCTTGTCACAGCTGACGACTAAATCTTTGTTACATATGCATGCTTTAACATCTGTGCATACAGTTGGTAACTACGAGGCGGCTGGTCCTAGAAGCAAGGAATCTGTGTTCTACACACAGACACCCCGCCTCTAGAATTTGCCGCTGCGGCCACAACTGACGCCATTTTGTTTCACCTTAAAATTACACTGAGTTTACTTTATTAATTAGATTCATATTTACCATGAAATACTTTACCAGGAAGGGAAAGGATTTGAATCAACGAAACATAATAGTTGGCATTTTAAATTTACTCCTCCATAATTGCAATTATTAAAATTACAAGACAAGAATAAAAACTTTGGCAAACCATACTTTAAGATTTAAAACAATCATACATTCACTCATCTAACAAATCTTAATTCTAACATACACATTTTAATATCTTATTCCTAATTTTCATGAATGCAGACTCTCTCTTTATTATTACTTATTTAAATTTATCTACTTACGTACGTTTTTCTCTTTTTTAAACTTATGATTTTATAGTGCACTTTTTAAAAACTTATGAAACAAAGAATGAATTTACGTTAATTATATTTATTATTTTATGAAATCTTTTTAGAAAAGGTTTTATAATTCATTGAAGTCTAGCCTCTTTTCACTGAAGTTATTATTATAAATTTGTAGACATAGTTCACCCCGAAGACACTGTTCATTTTATTAAAAACACCCACGCTTGTCGGCCATTACTATGTTACTTTGAGCCACATTCACTTTCAAAATTTATAGAGTCGGTTACTTCGACTACTTACGTCCGATTTTCACCATTTAACAATTTAAAGTGAAATCACTGTCTCTACTATCGATTAAACACATTTTAGTTGGTTTTCCTACGGAAATACCGCAAACTTTGTACTTATACAAACATTGTGCTTAGCACACCACAAAACACATCTGTACAGCAGGACGTCTCTGAAGCAACTGAGAGAGTTGGGTGGTCAAAATTGACGATGTTGTGCGCAGTGACGTCATCTCACACGATTTATTTTCACCAATCATAAACGACTTCTTATTCTACTTTGTTTTATTTCATACCTGTTTCGAGGCTAATGTCTGTTTTATTATAAACTGCACTCGTTATTGAGGCTATTTTCTGATGACGTAATCTTTTTATATTTAAAACCTATCTGAATTCTTTGTTTCTTTAACTTATGATTTTTTATTTGTTAAACAATTTCTAATGAATGAATTATTATAAAAATAAACTTGTCTGCATTCCCCTTTGGATTTCTATGTTTATTATTTTATGAAAATCTTTTTACATAAATGTGATTTTTAATTTAGCCTAATTCATCTAAAATTTACAATGCTTCTCCCTTTACGTTACACCCTTTATTACGTTATTAAATCCCTGAAACTCACATGTATTACATTCCCTGGTCTGAATTTTTAACATTGGAACTTTTCGTCTTATTGATATGTAGTCATTGCCTCGCTTTAGTGTAGATTTACACCATCTGTTCTTTTCTTCCGTTGCGTTACGATTCTGTTTTCTTCTAAAAACAGAAACTGTCCGTTTTTTCATCTCGCAGTCTGTCCGTTAGTACCGCATCGTCTTGAAAAAGGATTGAGAAAACATAAAATTCTTTCGAGATAATGAAAACGGAGGAGAAAAATGGATGGACACAACTGGCAGGCGGCAACAACACTAGTGCCTAGCTGTTGTATCTAATCCTTCCTTCTTTCTGAAAGACCCGGTATATCTTTTTCACCTGATGCTTGTTGCGGTAATTTCCTTCCCGCAAAACGGATGGAAAATGTGAATTAAACAAAACCAGCTTTCATTTCAATTTAATTTCAGGCGTTTTCATCAAGCTAGGGCTCTATGTATGTCTCTAACTTCTTTTTATATAATGAATGTACATTTTTTCACAAACGTCTTGTAACGTACTGTGGATACAAATAAATAAATTTGATTGATAATAAAAATAAAATGCAATTTTGAAAAAATAAAAATATTCTTTGAGTTAAATTTTAATTTAAACATTATTTATGTGGCATAACTACTTACACTATTTGTAATTCCATTTAAAGTATCATTTATTTACTTTATTAAACTATATTTACTTTATTTTATTCAATTCATTATTCAAAACAATCAAACATAACCTCAAAATAGAAATAACTTACCAACATCGCATCACTGCCTTCTCTCAGCTGCTATTAAATCTTTATTTCACACTTCACAGTTCACATATACTTTATCTTCACTGTTCTACACTGTTCTACGAACCCAATTTAATTTCAGGCGTTTTCATCAAGCTAAGGCTCTATGTATGTCTCTAACTTCTTTTTATATAATGAATGTACATTTTTTCACAAACGTCTTGTAACGTGCTGTGGTTACAAATAAATTAATTTATAAATAAAATTTAAACTTGAACTGGACTTATGAGAAATAACACTATATAAATAAAAACAGAACACAGTTTCTCATAAAAAACGTTTAATAATTCAAACGCGTTTAGATGACCAAGTCATCATCATCAGTGATGGTTACAAACTTATAACTAATTTGGTTACATGGTTCTTAACTATATATAGGCAGAGTCTTAGTAGGGGGGATGGTCTAAACATGTAACGACCAATGGGAGAACAGTAACTTAATAATTGTAATGGGAATAGTAACTACAGGGGGAAAAAACATGAATGTATATAAAAAGAGATACAAAATAACATATATATAAACTGTATATGTGAACATGTAGGATATATAATTTAAAAAATGATATGTGAAATTATTACATCAATCAAAATACGTATATATAAACAACAAAGAATAAGTAGATTCTAGGTCAAATATTACATATTAATACAACCTACAATACTAATACAATTATATAAAAAAAAATATGTAAGACATGTAATTTAATCTAAGCATTAAAAGAAAAAAAAAAAAAAAAAATTACTAAAAATACATTTGTACCATATACACAAAGCATAATCAAATATTTAGTACTATTATAATGCTATAATTTATGACAATATTATAAGATGTCTCATATAAATCATTATTATGTGATGATTATGTTTGTATGATTGAAGCATTAATGAATACAAGCAATTATGGTAACAATTAAATAAGTAACAATAAATATGAAATATACAGATATTATAAATAATTAAAGGAGAATGGAATTTTGAATTGGGCCTAATTCGTTGTTAACTATAAGATTTTGGTTCCGGTTAATGAAGAGAGTTTCCCATGCGTCTAGTGAGTTCTGTTTTGTTATGCTTTTTAAAAGGGTCGTGTTTTCTATCTTGAAAAAATGATTTTCTTGTAAGCAGTGTTTGGCTATTGCTGATTTGTCGGGTCTATTGTACTTGAAGTGAGAGAAATGTTCTTTGGTTCTAATTTTTAAGTTTCTTATAGTTTGACCTATATATTTTTTCGGGCATATTTCACACGGTATGCAATAAATACCTGACTTCTGAAGGTGGTGAATTTGATCTTTTGGTGAGCCTAATATTTTGCCTAGACTATTATTAGAGGTTAATGCTATATTTAGGTTAGCGTGCTTGTTTAGTGAGTTTTTTACAGTGTTTGCTAATTGTCTGTTGTAAGTTATTTTTGCCCATCGTTTATCTGTAGTGTGATTCTTGAGAGTAGTTCTGGATTTCTTAATTTTGTTAAACATAGCTTTTTTTATATAATCTGATCAATCATATTTTTAGTGTACCCGTTGAATGTTGCAGCCCGGTAGATATATTGTTTCTCTTCTTCGTAGTGTTCTTGGGATAACGGTAAATTGACCATCCGGTGAACAATAGAGTTGAACGCCGCTCTTTTGTGAGCAGGTGCATGAAATGAATCATTGGTTATAAATCTATCCGTGTGCGTCGGCTTCCTGTATACTTTAAAGGAAAGGTTGTTATTGTCGTCCCTTGTTGCTTGAATGTCCAGGTATGCAAGGTGTTTGTCTTTCTCAATTTCCGTGGTGAATTTTATTGAGGGGTAAAACGCATTAAGCTCTTTGCAAAAATCTTGGAGGCTTTCCTTTTTATCGAAAACTGCAAACACGTCATCCACATATCTTAACCATATTCTAGGGAAATATTTCATACTTTTTTTGGCATTTGTTTCAAACATGCTCATAAAAAAGTTCGCTAAAAAATTAGACAATGGATTGCCCATAGCGGTGCCTTCATCTTGGGTGTAGAATTTTGTATTAAATTGGAAACAATTTTGAGACGCGCATAAATTTAGAAGTAGCAAATATTCATTGGTTTCTTCCTTGCTGAGATCGGAGGATTTTAGCCAAGTTTCTATCATGTCGATAGTTATTGATACCGGGACACTGGGGTAAAGGGACACTACGTCGAAAGACACAAGATATTCGTCTGGAGATAATGAAATTTGTTGAGCCTCATTGACGAACTCATACGTGTTTCTTACTGTCATTGAAGGTGGTGGAGTTAGTTGCTGGAATTGTTTGATTAACCATTTTGCAATCAGATATGTAGCAGAGTTTATTCCTGACACTATTGGTTGCATTTGTTTACCCGTTTTATGTACTTTCGGGAGACAATATAGCCTAGGTAATATTGGGTTCGGCACTGTAAGTTTTCTTCTGAGATCATCGTTTATTATGTTTTTGCAATTTTTTAATGTTTCAATCACATTTCTTGTGAATTTCGGTAATGGGTTTTTATTAGCTATTGTATATGGTCCGTTGTTTAGCATATTTTCAACAGTTTCTTTATAATCAGATTTGTTCATTATAACGGTTGCGTTGCCTTTATCGGCTTTCAGGTAATACACGTCTTTCTTCTTTAATTCATTAATAGTATTTAGGTAATTTGAACTATTTTTTTTTTTGTAATATTTACACTACTTGGTTTATTGATCTCATTTAATTTTTCCTTTATATCTGACCTTACGCGTGTTTTTACGTCGTATTTATTGAATTTTAAGGCTGTTTCGACATCTACCAGTAATTCTTCTTTGTCCTTTTTGGGATTTTCGATACAAAATTTGAGGCCCTTGTTTAACAATTCTATTTCATTATTACTAAAGTTTTCTTTACTCCAATTATAAACTAATTCTTGATTCAAATGATTGTTATTGTCATTGTTTATCTGATTTTCTTTGCTAGGTTTAACTAGTAATTGCAGCTTTTTTCTTAGAAATTCAATTTTCTTAGTATGTTTGTGTTTTATAACAGTCATCATTTGTTCGAATTTTGTATTAAATTCTTCAAAACTATAATTATCTAAGTCTTTAATTATTTTTAAATGAAGTTCTAACGCTTGCAATTCAAGGTTGGCTTGTTTAGAGTATAAAGAATGTATTTGTAAATTCAACCAATTCCTCATTGCGTTCTGTACTATTTTTCTAGTTAAATTATTACTTACTGGTGTATTTATCTTCATGAACTTAGGAAACACTTTTTTCTTTTTGCACATACTTAAAAGCCATATATCGTCAGATAACAATCTCACTTTTAATTTTAACTTATGTAACTTGTTCAGCTCACATGACTTGAGTGCCATATTAATAAAATTTAAACTTGAACTGGACTCATGAGAAATAACACTATATAAATAAAAACAGAACACAGTTTCTCATAAAAAACGTTTAATAATTCAAACGCGTTTCGATGACCAAGTCATCATCATCAGTGATGGTTACAAACTTATAACTAATTTGGTTACATGGTTCTTAACTATATATAGGCAGAGTCTTAGTAGGGGGGATGGTCTAAACATGTAACGACCAATGTGAGAACAGTAACTTAATAATTGTAATGGGAATAGTAACTACAGGGGGAAAAAACATGAATGTATATAAAAAGAGATACAAAATAACATATATATATAAACTGTATATGTGAACATGTAGGATATATAATTTAAAAAATGATATGTGAAATTATTACATCAATCAAAATACGTATATATAAACAACAAAGAATAAGTAGATTCT
>JAGFPH010005637.1:35693-63349 GCA_018207615.1 Philaenus spumarius
TGTGCTCAATTGAATAACCTTAAACAACACATGAGTATACATACTGGGGAAAGACCTTTTAAGTGCAATGAGTGCACATATACTTGTGCTCGATTGAATAACCTTAAACAACACATGAGAATACATACTAGAGAAAGACCTTTTAAGTGCAATGAGTGTTCATATACTTGTGCTCAATCGGGTGCCCTTAAAATACACATGAGTATACATACTGGAGAAAGACCTTTTAAGTGCAATGAGTGTATATATACTTGTGCTCAATCGAGTACCCTTAAACTACACATGAGTATACATACTGGAGAAAGACCTTTTAAGTGCAATGAGTGTTTATATACTTGTGTTCGATCGGGTGACCTTAAACGACACATGAGTATACATACTGGAGAAAGACCTTTTAAGTGTAATGAGTGCACATATACTTGTGCTCAATCGAGTGCCCTTAAACTACACATGAGTATACATACTGGAGAAAGACCTTTTAAGTGCAAGGAGTGTATATATACTTGTGCTCGATCGAGTCAACTTAAACGACACATGAATATACATACTAGAGAAAGACCTTTTAAGTGAAATGAGTATCTAGAAATTTACTGAATAATCGGCGGAAATACAGCACCGTTTTACTGGACGTGCTGGAGTATTGAACAGCCGGATTACAGAGATTGTACTGTATTTATATTTGAAATTAGTATTGTAATGTTTGCTTTATCATCAAAAACTGAAGGACGAATAATTAAGTCCTTTAATTTTGTTGTTGCCAAAAGGGAAAATGTAGGCTAAATAATTCAAAATTCTTAAAGTACAATAATGCATAAAAAATGTGAAAATACATTAATATATCCTATTCCGGAGGCTAAACCACCTGAAATGAATTCATATAAATTAGAAGATCAAAGGAAAAGTGGACATCTAACATTTTTCGAGTTCTGAGAACACTGAATTCAAAGTTTGACATTGGCACATTTTTTTTAAAGCCGCTACTAATGTCTAATAGGTGTTTCAGATGTAAACAAGGTTCTAATTTAGATTTTTTTAAATTTAATATCGTAGCCTATACAATAGGGGCTGTTATTTTTGTATTTTATAAAACATCAGAATTAACTAGCCTTTGTGCATTCGCCTGACTTCAACTGCCTCTGTAACTTGAGTGCCGTTTGTCTTTCTACTCATTTCTTTGCTTCTTCTTCTTTTCTTCTTTAGTTTTTTCATCACTATTAGTAATCTTTGCTGCTTTTTTTCTCTTCTAAACATTTGAATACATTTAAAATGTTATTAAATTAAATTATAAACATTAGGCATTCAATTTTTCATATTGAAAAATTTATTTTTTTAATTATTTATAAATCTATAGATTTACAAGCAGTAACTAAAGGAAACTTCATTTAAAGCTATCTTACACACCCACCATGCTTGCGAGTATGTCTTCCATGCAACCCCCTCTACAAGGCAAAGTGATTCAATGCAATGTTTATGCAAATGTTCGCAAGTGTGTAGCCTACTAAGAGTGACTTGATAAATCTGTCATTAAATGACTACGTAGGAGTTAACATTTTACAAGTATTCTAAGATTTGGTTATGAAATGATAATCTTGTATAATTTAATGCTCTCTTCAAACCAAATGTAAGTCAACTAATTTAGAACTAAAGCCTATAACAAAGACTGAGAGCTTTTACAGAAGTAAAATTGTTTAAATCTATATTCCTACAATTGTTTTATGGTTTACAAGTAGCCTAATGTATTTTATTTTTAGAAAATTATAACACCACATTTTCAAGATGTTTGATTAAATTATTTCTACAATGGGAAAATTATAACTCGTTCATTAACTTAAATGAACAATTTAAAACTTCAAATGAATAATTACCTTACTGGGAGATTGTAAATCACATCCTACTTTCAATTCATCCAGTTCTTGATCATCTTTGATATTTAGGCCTATACTTAAGGAATTTGTTAACAAAGTTTTTTTATTTCCATTACATTTAAAAGAGCCTAACTTAAGTTTATTAACCCTCCCAGTGGCAGACTGCCCAAAGTGACGCTCTCTCAGGGGTAAGATGCAGCTATTTCGACAATTAGTGAGAATTTGCATACATTTGCATTTTCGATTAATTAATTCACTTAGAATTATCCAATCGTAATAAAACCGGCACCGTTGGAAAGAGAATGAATTAAACTTTAACTTTTGTATTTAAAACTTTTTCGTAAAACGTATTTTTACATACGTAATCATCGTTTCAAAATTGTAGAATGTCAAACAGCTGTTTTCCGTGCAACATCGCGATGTTAAAAACGTAAAACTACATCATTTTCAACCGTCTGCAATTCCTCACAGTTATCAATTGTCACAAAGATCATTACAGCATTGGATTCATTAGACTTTTATCTTTCAAGTGGTATTTTTAAATCATCTGTGACTACAATCGGTTATGACATACAGAATTTAGAATAAATGCTTGTCCATTGGTCAAGATTGGGCCAATAAGGAAGCATTTTTAAATCGATTTTTACTATCAGAAATCGATTTATTCCTAAGATGTGTAATATACCGTTGTAAAGATAAAATTTCAAAGTTTCAGTCAATGTGCAGTTCAAATAATTTTGTCATATTAGGTTGGTACAAACTGAATTGAAAATCACGTGATTTTAGAAGTTTACGGTCCCCATTATCCAAGCGGCCAAGCAGGTTATCTAACAATTATTACATGCAAGTATTTTTTCTCTTGATATTTTACTGAATTGAAAGTGTTTATAGTTTATAAAACTGTGTTATATTGTGTTACAGTTATAAATATATAAGTGTAGAATGTGTTATTGTATTTTTTAGTGAAATTATGTTTATAAAGTGTTCTAAATAGTGAGTTTTGTTTTATTTTTTGCAGATAGCCTAGGCTAAAATTTATTTAGCCTATAAACTATTGTATAAACTTTTTATAAATAATAAATAGGCCTACAGTATTGATACAATGGCAGATAGGCCTAGAGTTATTGAAAGGTTATCAGAAATTGATCGGATATATAGTGGTTTTTAGACATAATACTAATATTTAGCAATGTGCCTAACCTAACCTAAATTTGACAGATTTACGTTTAGGCTATATGATCACAATGCGTTTATTTTTTATTTTAAGTGTATGATATTATTTCACTTTTTAACTATTTTCTACAATTGTTTTATATGTTGAAAAAATTACAAAAATATTTCTTCAACATTATTTAACTTTGTTTATAGGATTTTTGGTAAAAACCATGGAAAGTTTATACATTTTTGTTCGTTCTGTTGTACCTGATTAGAAAATGTAAGGTTTTTCTTCAGTTCAATTCTATCATTTATTCTCTACAATTTGGTATAATAAAATTTCATTTTGGAGTAAAAAATATATAGCCTAGGACTATTAGTTTTGAAAATAGGCATGTTTTATTATCGTTTTTTGTAGTTTGAACATAAAAATTGGTATTTTCAACTAAATAATTTTGAAATTGAAATATATTGTTACACATTTATCTTTATAACTATTTTCTACAACTGTTGTATATCTTGAAAAAAATTACAAAAATATTTCTCTAAAATTATACAACTTTGTTTATAGGATTTTTGGTAAAAATCGTGGAAAGTTTATACATTTTTGTTCGTTCTGTTGTATCTGATTAAAAATGTAAGGTTTTTTGTAATTTCCAATATTACAGTTCAGTTCTACCATTTATTCTCTACAATTTGGTATAATAAAATTCCATTTTGGAGGAAAAAATATATAGGAATATTCGTTTTTAAAATAGACCTATTTTTTTAGCGTTTTTGTAGTTGGAACATAAAAATTGCTATTTTCAACTGAAGTTTTTTGAAATTGAAATATATTTTTACACATTTATATTTAGAACTAAATTACAAAACTTTTGTATATTTTGAATAAAATTACAAAAAATTTTTACTATTTTTTATTTAGGCATAAATTTGTTTTTTTCCCTTCCGTTTCCGAACATTTTTTGCTTTCTAAGCTAATAACTTTTACAATTTCAAAAGAAACTAATTTTTAGTCGCATATTTGAATTCTTTGAAGTTTCTTCTACAAAAAAGCTATAGAACACCTTTGGATTGGGGTTCATTTACTATTTTTGGCGAATTTTTAAAAATATGCTTGCAAAACGCTAAAAACAGGCTTTTCAATTTTAGCTTTAACCATGCCACTTGGAGGGTTAAAAGTGATCATATCAGAATCTTCGCTATCTGATAATACATGTGATACAAAATTTTTGTCATTTTTATAACTAAATGGTTTAATGAAAGAATTATCGGAAAGTTCACTGTCTGATAAATCATGGAATAATCTATGTTGTTTGGTTAAGTTCCTAATATCGACCTCGTTTTCATTGTTTGGTGGATTAATTATTTTTAGGGACATTTGTTCACTTTCTGAGTCATAATCATTATCCCCATTCTTTAAATAATTAGCATGAATTGGGGAAGATGCAGCAGAATCACTTGATAGCAATACTATTGGTTGGTCACCCATTCAATTTAAACATTAAAAGAAGATAATAAATAATTTGGAACAAATCATCTAAAAAGATGCAATTTAAAAGAGAGTAATGCATTTTTAAATCTGTAGCATTTTTAGGTTGTTTCTCATTATGATTTTTAGTTTAGTTTAATGACAGTAGTTGTAAATCTCTTATTATACCAATTTGTATTACAATTAATCAAGTAAAGACAATTTAGAACTTAAAATGTTTACAGCTAAGTATTTTTAGTAGAGGCTCACAATAATAAAATTTTAAATAAACATAACAACTTTTTCAATTCAAATTATTAACTGACACACAAATCATAACTGTATGACCAGATCAGTGTCTCCACCATTACCACTTACTTTTACCCTAAAAGATTCAAAACATTACCCTAAACATAACACAAAATTACCCTAAATCCTGAACAATCAGAATTACCCGTAGTATCGACTTAAATTAGGTCGTATTTTTAAAATATTGTTCTCAACTGGTTAGTTTTATTGTATATTGTATGTATACATATATATACACATTATAATATATAATTACATATATAATAATATGTAGAATATATAATTATATATATATAGTATAATATATAATTATATATATATTATAATAGTTATAATATAAAATTATTATAATAATTATGATTTATGTACAATAATATATTGAACTCAACTACTGCTTGACAATGTTTACATGAGCCTTTCAATTAAGCTTGTCATCCAGTAAAATCCCCAGAAATCTATGAATTTTTACCAAATTAAAAATTTCAAATGATTGATTGTGATAATTACTGGCAGACAATTTTGTAATCTGTGTTTTATTAGTTTAGTCTTAGTTCGTTTTGAACCACGATTACACTTCATCCAAAGTATTTTTGAGAGATGTTGTTAATTCACTAATTGTTTTATTTTTTAAGTTTAAATAGTTAAAATTCATGTCATAAAAGTAACATGTTCTAGAAAGTTTTAATTATCTTACCCAAGGGGGCGGCGCATCCATAAGGGCAGGTGGGGCTGAGCCCCACCAATAATTCAGAAAAAGAAAATATTAGTTCATTAAAATAAACACTGAATTAATATGAAAACAGCGTGTGAATATGTAAGGCAAATGCATGTTTGCACTATTATCAGTATGATTTTAACTCTAATGATTTATTTATGGCTGTTTTTAGTAGGTACCATCACCATCAGTATTTTCAGTAAGTAACAATGAATTTAAATCACGTGGACAGTTAACTTTTAACACAGTTTTCGAGGTTACCATTGGAGCTAAAAAGGCAAATTAAAGAGTTAGGCCCAAAGATTTTAAGCTCGTGTTAAATTTATCTTCTTAATTATTTTAATAGATAAATAGATATTTCAATAATATGTGATGGGATTACCCAAAACTGTAAGTAGGCTTAGGCCTAATTTCTATATATAACCTAAAAAATATAGTAAGGACACTATGAAAGAACTTAACTTCATATAGGCTAGTAAACAAATCAGTATTTAATAGTGATTATAGATCCAAATGTTCAAAATGTCAATACATATGATAATTTGGTTTTTAAAATAATACAAATGTTTTAGTTGATTTGCCTCAGACAACTCTAATATCTACGAGGTGTGAAATTCTTGGGACTCAGACAAACTTGAAGTCATATTTGAATATTAGTTTAATCATTAATTAAGTTTCATTAGAAACAGGAAAAGAATTATTAGTTGGATCTTATAAGTTCAAAATTTTAAATCAGTTAGTCCAATTAAAATGTTCCTTTCAATAATTATGATAAATAAATGGCATAGTTCATAAAATAGTTCAAATCTTGATGGTACATAGAAAGATCTCACCAAAGTCCAAAAATGTTTTGATCCATGATTTCTTCCTTCAGGGTTGAAAACCTCAACATTATTTCAAAATTCCTTAATATAGTGACACTTTTGATGGCTCTTGATATTTTATAATTTATGGCGATAGGGCAGGAACGCTTTTAATTTAACTGTTCATCCATACATTTAAATATTTTGTAAACCATTACAGTTCCCTCCATCTTGAAAATCATTGTTGCTAGCTTTGGGGTTCACATCACTTTAACAAAACTTTCAAGCTGTTTTTATTTTATTTATTTTTTTAAATTTTATTATAATTATTATTGTTTTTGATACACAACACAATTCTCCACTGCACACTTGATACCATTTATTTATTTTCCAAAGAAGTGTTGAAATTTTTAGTATATGTAGGCCTATTTTATTAATTATATTATGAATTATTGCAACTGTTATTTTCTGACTATTATACAAAGTAATATTTACAGTCAAATAAGAGTCTTTTTATTAAATACTCAATTATGGTTGTGCTTGAGGGACTTATGTATGGGATAACTGTTTAACATAAAAATATGATAAATTAATGTGAATAATGTTATGAAATCTTACACTCGTTGTAACATACCCAAAGCAAAACAGAAGCTTTTGTACCTCGTGGTTCGATAAAAAGTTGTGGTTAACTCCAAGCATTGAAAAACAAGCATTATTTTGTTTTTATTGTTTATGTTTTAATAATAATAATCATAAGGGCAATGATGATTTTTGGACAAAAATTGGCTTTAAGGACCTTAAACACTTAAAAGAGAAAATAAAAAAAACGAGGCAAGTAATACTCATTTGACTAATGCAATTAAATATAAAACATTAGGTACTGTTAATGTGGCAGCTCAAATAATTGACAATCATGTTAAAATGTCAATTGAAAAACATAATCAACAAGTAACCAAAACTAGGCATGTCCTCAGTAGGTTAATAGGTTGTTTAAACTTTTGTGCAGTACACGAAATAGGCCGTAGAGGACACACAGAGACAAACGACTCTAACCGTGGAAATTTTTTGGACTTGGTATCCATGATGGCCGACATGGACAGTGTTATTTTAGATCATTTAAATAGTTCGTCTGTAGCAAAGTATACATCTCACGATATTCAAAATGAATTATTAGACTGCATTTATAGCGTTTATTTAAACTAAAAAATTACATTAACAATGCCGATTTCGTATCCATTCAAGCTGACGAGACCACAGAAATCACATGCAAAAACCAATTTGTAATTGTGTTTCGTTTTATTAAAAGGAAAAGTATTGTTGAGAGATTTGTTAGTTTTGTTGAAATGCATGACCTTTTTGAAGGTCGCGGCCTTTTTGAAGTTTTAAAAAGTAAATTAGAAGAATATAAACTTGAGGACAAACTCATCGCACAAGCTTATGATGGTGCTAACACTATGAGTGGACATACTGGAGGCGTTCAAGCTTAAATGCAAACTGTTTTTAAAAATGCTAAGTTCGTACATTGCTACGCTCACCAGCTGAACCTAGTTAAAAAAATGCCTGCTCTAATATAAAAACTGTTAGGTTATTTTTGCTAACATTACTGGATTTTCCAGTTTTTTTTCGGTATCCCCAAAACGTAGCGATATGCTTAGGGAAATATGTGAAAACTTTGCCAACTGTGCCTCAAACGCGTTGGAATTTTAACTCGCGACTAGTAAGCACGGTGAAATGCCTCAGAGAAAAACTAATTGAATGTTTTGAACAAATAGAAGAAAGAGATGGTTGGGATGATGTTACAACTCGGGAAGCCGTTGGTTTGAAGCATCTCCTACAAAACGAGGAGTTTGCTTTATTCCTTGACTTCTTTTACGATGTTATGTTAAACGTTGAAATTATGTATAATACAATCCAGAAGAAATCTTCAAATAGTGTAACAGTTAGCAATTCATTTGATAATTTTGAGAAAGCAATTAGTGACATTAGAAAAAACAGAAAAATATACGGAAAAAACACTTTGTCGGAGCTCCCTCCCCAACCCAAATGTAAAAGACCTAATGGAAATCTCCCTGTTGTGGCGAAGGAGGTTTGTGATACAGTGTTAACCCAACTTAGGAGCAGGTTTAGTAACTTCGACATATTTAGCAGTTTTTCTGTTGTGGGACCCAAAACTTTTTTTTCCTACAGGCAAGAATTTCCCGTAACAACAATGGAGACATTTTCTGAAAACTATACCGGATTGGAATTAAAGATAAACTAAAAAGTGAACTCTCAATAATTTACAAAAATGACGCTTTTAATGAAATTGAACGTGTAAGTGAACTGTACAGTTTTTTTGTTGAGGATGATGTAAAAGAATCTTTTACTGAAACTTTTAAAGCTCTTCAAATAACCATGACAACCCCCATAGAAACAGCGGAAGCAGAAAGATGTTTCATTACATTAAAAAGAGTGAAACAATTTTTAAGAAATACAATGGGTCAGGACCGCTTAGATGCTTTAGCAGCCTGTTCAATTCACAAAGAAGTTATTTCCACTATTCCCAACTTCCACACCAGAGTTATAGACTTATTCGCTAACAGGAAAGAGAGAAGAGCCCAGCTACTTTATAAATAGAAGATTTTCTGTACCTTGTATGCATAGGATTAGATTTTAAAAGTATGTTTTTGTAATTAAAATTAATTTTTATTTAATTACGTATTTTGTTACCTACTCCTACTGTTATGTTTCAAAACTATAATAATTACTATTGAAACTTGGGTTTACTATAAGTTTGATCCTAGTTAGTATTTTAAACAATTTTAATTGAATTATTTGTGCATACAAACAAACGGCATAGTCACGCATATATTTTTTTAAAGAGCGTGTATATTAACCTGAAACCTTGTTTAATCAAAAAATTATCACAGTAAGTACATGGAAGAATTTAAAGTATTTATGCATTCACATTGGACAGGAAACGGGTGGTTAAATTTAGACGCTCGAAGCGTTCAGGTGCTACCTTGTAGAGTTCATTCAGTGTTGCCAATGTCGGGTATTTTACACGGCATGCAGGGATTTTAGACCCTGCGCGTAATTTGGCGGGGATTGGTTAATATCGGGTAATTGCCGTGTATTTGGCCCCTCCAGTGCGGGGATTATGTTTTTTTTTGCAGGATTAAGATTTGTGTTAAGAATAATACGTTTTAATGAATAAATTCAATAATAAATGTAACATTTGCCTTAAATTTATTGCAAAGGTAGCCTATTTAGTAAACATTTCGGTTATGGTTGTGAATGACTTTCTCTATATAGGCTCCGTCCATATCATACCGTTGCGTCTGAGCACTACTGAGCAGTTTCTCTATGGCAAATGCGCTGTGCTTTATGCTAATTGTGGCAATTGTGCTTTGATTTTTGTTTGTTGTTGTCAGGATTGTCGGGTTTTGATATAACGCAAACGAGAGTCTGAGTCTAAAGCTACTTTTTTCGTTTTATTAAAAACACTTTTTATTTCACCTTTTGGCAGAATAAAAATTATATGTCCTCATATAATTATATTATTTAGGCTACACAGTTAACAATTTTTAAAGCCTTATTCATTTTACAATGTTTCTAATTTAATTTATATTATAGACCTAATTTGAATTTAACCTGATTCATTACGGTTTTATTTAATTTGTCTTTAACATTTGTATTGAATATTTTACAAATATAATATTACTAGTAAGCTTCCGTGAAAAATCACAGGCTGATTAATTAGAAACACATCAGAAATACATCATTTACAAATAGGCCAGTCGGTAGGGGTAAATTTAGACTAAAAGTTCCAGTAATTTACAATACGGCTGATTTTTTTTTATAAGTACATTAAAGTATGTAGATTAACATAAAAAAAAGTTTACCAGTCTATCAATTTCCCAAAGTCGAAAAAAAATCGATTATCATTTTTTTTCGATTATCCTTAATATTTCGAGCTGGGATGAAGATAGAGAAAAATAAAAAATACCACCGTGTAGGGTAGGTATTTTCAACAAAAAAGGTCATATGTATTTATTTCGTCCGAGCAATGGTTTGTCTGGAAAAAATTCGATAATGCAAGTATGTATTTTGCAGCAGCGGAAATCACTAAAAGGGGACATCTTATTCATATGAAGCGTTGGCTCATTCTAAATTGGCTAAATTTTAATATATCGAATTGAAACTTGACGTTGAGTGAAAATATATATTTTAAACATTTATGCTGAGTTTCAGCTTGTTATCTTGAAAATGACCCGATCTAGGGGTCGATTTCGATTATCGATTTTAGGAGTACCAGACCCACGAACTAATTTCAATCCATTCCAGTTTCGTCAATTTTTGGAATATCAACATCAAATTAGTTTTACAAGTTGAGTACACCAGTGTAAATATTCTTAGTAGGCTAAGTATAAACGATTTTTTTCATGTAATTTTTAAAAACGAGGCGCTTGGAAATAGTGCTGTTTTACCTATCTCGTTTTAACTATAACACCTTTGGATTCAACGAGTCCATTTTCGACATTTTTGAACATATCGATTTAAAAATTGGTACAGAAGTTAAAAACACAATTTTTTTGCTATACTTATTTAAAAACTATATTAAAAAAATTGACTATTCTGCAGCCTATTAACTCAAGCGTTTTGATAAAAAATCTAAAAAGGTCTAAAATTATACTTTTTTAAGTTACTTGTGCTTTGAAAAGTAAATAATAAAAAAGGTTTATACTCCTTGATCTTGTTTGAATCTATATATTTAACATGTAAAAAAAACTTTCAGGTTGATATTTTGAAAATTTTCTAAACTGGAGCTGTTTAAAATGAATTGATGGGTCCGGTACTCCTAAAATCGAGAAACCCATTGATAAGTCAAGTGGCTCTAGATCGGGTTTTTTTCAAGATAACAAGCTGAGACTATAAATGTTTAAAATATATATTTTAACTCCTATGTCAAGTTTCAATTCGATATATTAAAATTTGGCCAATTTAGAATGAGCCAACGCTTCATATATAAATGAGATTTCCCCCTTTAGTGATTTCCCCTGCTGCAAAATACATACCTGCATTATCGAATTTTTCCCAGACAAACCATTGCTCGGACGAAATAAATACACCTTTTTTGTTGAAAAATACCTCCACTACAAGGTGGTATTTTTTATTTTTCTCTATCTTCATCCCAGCTCGAAATATTAAGGATAATCGAAGAAAAAAAAATGATAATCGATTTTTTTTCGACTTTGGGAAATCGATAGACTGGTAAACTTTTTAACTTCCCGCTAAAAGAAAATTGAAAATTTTCTAAAATCGGGAAGTTATTGGTTTCACCCCGTTTTTCAAAAATCGAGTATTCATCAGATCTCGACGTTTTGAGGTCCTAGGAATCTTCCCTGACCACTCCCGAGAGGGTGTCACCCTGTCTGTATGTGTGTGTGTGTGTGTGTATGTAAGTATGTGACCCGCTTATAACTTTTGAACGGCTTAACCGATTGGATCCTACCAAACGGCGTTCTAAAGAGTTCCAACAAACTTAGATTTCCTGAAAATTTCAACTAATTCGGACCGGTAGGTTCTGAGAAATTTCGAAAAACTAAGAAATAAAAAAATTTCAAATCAGGTTTTTTTTGGAATAACTTTTAAACGGCTTTACCGATCAATTTCAAAATCTAATCAGCTTTTAACCTTGAAAATCGACGTCGATCGCTACCAGTCCGGTCAAAATCGGTTAATTCGTTCGTGAGATATCGTGAACGAAAGAAAATAAAAAAAGTGTTTTTCTCAATTTCTCCGAAATTTTTTATCAGAAAAATGTTTGTTGTTGATTCTTTCAATGGACTCGAAAAACTGCATCGATTGTCGCAAATCGCATAAAAATCGGTTGATTCATTCGCGAGATATCGTAAACGAAAGAAAATCAAAAAAAGTGTTTTTCCTCAATTTCTCTGAAACTTTTCATCCGAAAAATTTGTGTTGTTGATTTTTTCAATGGACTTAAAAAACTGCATCGATTGCCGCAAATCGCATAAAAATCGGTTGATTCATTCAAAAGTTATGGCAGTTCAAAATTTCCAAAAATAGTGTTTTCAAACTTTCATCATACTTTTGAGCTCGCTTAGTAAACTTAGCGGGAAGTTACAGGGATGGCCTTTAGGGTCAACCGTTTTCCAATTTTTTTTAATGTTAATCTACATAATTTAAGGTACTCATAAAAAAAATCAGCCGTATTGCAAATTAGTGGTAGTTGTAACCTATACCGCTGGGCTAAAAACCAACTATTTAAAAACAACATTAAGTTCTACCATTGACTATATAAGTATTACTTATTGTTTAATGCTTATATAGTCAATGGTTCTACTTAAGCTACGGCTATACTTGTACGATCAGATCAGATCGGAGCCGAATTTTCCGGTCTGTCGCGGAATTCCGATGGAGTGGCTAAGGCCCGGTTCTACAATCTCCCGATAAGTGCCCGACAAGTTCCAGGTAGAGCTATCCTCCCGATAAATTAAAAGAATGTGTTCTACAATATCCCGATAGCCCTAGTCGGCAGGATAAACTTGGCTATCCTACCGATAAAGTTGTCGGCTACTTGAAGCACCCGATAAGACGTCATCGGCAAGATAAATGTACAGAATAGGTTAGAACTGTATACAATGATTGAAACTATGCTTATTTATGAAGATTTTATTGACATTTTTGGTGAAGATGGCGATGGAAAAATAGTTCATTTGATTGTCCAGTCCAGAAATAATAAAGTCTTTAGAGACAAGGTTTGAAATTTGGATTTTTTACAATAAAGTATTTTTTTATTGTTTTAGGTAAACGAAGGAAACAGTTAGCTTCCTTGTAGAAATTATTGGAGAAAGATAACCTAAAAGTTTAATAAATAGCAACAATAAATAATAAAGTACAACGTTATAAGGTTTATTTTATTTAAACTACAACTAACTAGTCATTTATTTTTTTCACTTTCATAAATAAAAACAACTTCACGGCACCTTTAGTCAGTATAATTAAATTTTGTTTCAGAAACTTTCTAACTCACCTTGGATTAAGTTTTTTTTGGGGATTGTATGCTTCTGGCCGTTCTGGTTGTTCGTTGTTCCATTGCAAATATTTTTTCAGTCATTAACAAGACAATGGCTGATTTCACACTTGGCGACTCGGCACCGACACGATATCGACCCGATACTGCAATAATACCGATATCGGCAGACGTATTTCACATTCACCGACTCGACGCCGATACCGACACGGCCAATTATTGTACAAGCTATCGTGTAGATTGACCCAAAAAATACATAGGACAAACAAGGATGTTCAAAAAAAGTTTAAGGAACATAATCCGTCTGCCAACAAATTACATAGCTAATAAAAAAAGTAAATGTGTGCTGTCGTGGAACCCCCTTCAGGAACGAAGTTTATCACGTCTTTTCTTCAATTCTTTTACCAGCCTTAACGGCAACATAAATACATAATTTTAATCTTTCAATTGCCGTTTATTATTATATTGTTTTTTATACAAATATTTCCTGTTTCCATACGTTTAATGTTATTATAATAAAGGTGTAGAATTAATTATAACATCAAAGCTAAGATGGTAAACACAGTTAAATGTCCATTAATTGTAAATACATCCAATAAACATAAAATGTTGGTTCACTGTCTAGGCCTAATCTAAAATTATTGTGTGTTTGTTTAATTTATTTTACCTACCTTAACTTCAAAATACATACAATGATTTTAAGTTAGGCCTAGGCTTAAAATTACTTTCTAGGCCTAACCTTGCATAAATACTGATAAAATTTATGGGCCTATAAAAATTATTTTCCGATATCTTTATTCGGTGAAAAATTGTTTGTCCATGTCTTTAGTAAAAAAACAAACATGGCTTACTTTCCACAAGTTCAATTAATGTCACAACTTCATATTTAAAATGAGACATATTTATTATTTATCTAACAGAAAAAATATTTAACAGAGGTCAAATATTATTGATTGATTACCATAGCAACCAGTAAACAAACTGAGACGATACCGTACCGATAAAGAAGGGAGACCAGCAGCTCGCCGACATGTCGGCGCCTGTAACGACACGACACCGATATGTCGGTGAGTGTGAAAGCTACTCTTAAGTTTAAGTTAGTTTTCATGACCGACAACATCGTTCCGATATCGTGTCGGTGCCGAGTCGGTGTCGTGTCGGCAAGTGTGAAATCAGCCATTCACGTATTCTGCCTTTACATTCCAAGGCTAGTTCGTTATTCAGTCACTAAGGTGCGTTCCTTAACCGTATTTTGACCAATCACAATCGACAAAGTGTACCAACCTACGTGTAAAATTGTAAATCTACCGGGTAAGTTCCTGGTAGTTATCGGCAAGATAAAACCCCATTGTAGAACGCAATATACTTATCGGGTGGATTTGTCGGCAGGTTAAATTTATCCGCCGGGTAACTATCGGGAACTTTATCGGGAGATTGTAGAACCGGGCCTAAATCTATCAGATTCGCAACGTCCCGACATGTGTCGGAAGGATGCGCGCGCATTCCACCTCACCATCGGTTAGTCTGAATTTGCTGTTACTGTAACAACTACCGTAAATTGCAAAATCATCTAGCTCGGACATCGACGAAGAATTTTTGATGATTGTGTTGGATGAGGAAAGAAAAATAGGGACACATCCTATCAATCAAAAGCGACAAGTAAATAGAAAAAAAAATATATTGTTAAACTTAAATTTTGCTCAATAAGCCAGCCACTACTAGGCCAAGGCCACAACTAGCCCACCCAGTTAAAATGATTGCGCGCCGCCACTGATCTTACCCTCAAATTTAAAAAAATAAAATTACCCTAAATTTACTCTGAAGCCTCTAAAGAGCTCAAAATTATCCTAAAAAAAGGGTAACTACCCTAAAAGTGGAGACACTGGACTAGATGGCAGATTTAATGTATTTCTAAAAAATCTCTGGATCAAGATATAAATATTGTGGAGTTACTGTTCGCCAAATTGCTTAAAAAATGTTCAATTAAACTTTCATAAAGTATAACATTTTGAAGGGAATAGTTTTATTCGGCCGTTTGGTGTTAGTGTTGGGACTTGTTAGGTACTTTTTTGCCAGGGTGTTCAACGATATCTTAAACTGTCAACAATATTTTGATATATTTTCAGATTCTGTTATTTTCATATTTTTTTACACATATTAAATATTTGTGTACACATATTATATCATGGATACATTTGTCTTGTAATACACCTTTCTTTTAGTTTATACTAAATGGTATAAGACTGTTTGGTAAACGAAGTGGCAGATACTGTTGTGTTGCAAATATTTAACCAAAGGTTATCTTAAATTGGCAACATCGATTAGTGTTCATTCCTTGTTTTTAGTTTTTAAACAAATTCTAAAATAACCTAGGCCTAACTACCGTATTACAATATTGGGTTGACAGTAACCATCAGTGTTGCCAGATTGGGGGTTTTCCCCCCAAAATGGGGAAATTTTTAAGTTAGCGGAAAATATTGGGATAAAATCATAGGTAAAAGTAAAGGGATTTTTTTATTACTGGGAAAATTTGGGGAATGATGTTTCTTTTTCGTGGGAAAAGGCTTATTAGGTTTCTATTGATTATGCTAGGTATATTTGGAAGTGCGGACTACCTGAATTCCCTATAACAATAAACTGATACACTGCTCATGCCCAATCCGTCTTGGTCCACATGGCCGTTATTTTATTGTAGCCATTAGCATTGTATTTGGATAACCTAATAGAACTCCGATCCAATGCAATATTTCAATCCACTGGAAATTCGACGTTAGTGGCGCTATCTATTGGGGAAACGGCGGAAGCGGTGTGAAGTACCAATGCTACCAATGATTTCTCCCTAGCGCTACCTCGCGGCGCGATCATGCAATATTTCCCCGACAACCTTTTTTTCGGCACACTGCCGCCGTAAGCATGCATGATCTATTATATTATTCATGATCTATGCCATTAGTCAATGTAAAATTTAGTTTTTAAACAATACACGTCCGTCATCTATCGCGTCACTTGTTTCCGTTTGTGATTTTTCCCGTCGAATCCATTTACAATCAGACTAAGGATCAATATGGAAACAGAAAAACAGCAAAGGGCAAAGAATTCCCACCCTCAGCAGCCCCACTCTGCCAATCACGCCTCAACTTTCGAGTTTGACATGCGACTCTTTATCGTGGTTTAATTTCATTTCTTATACATTATATGTCCTGTAGTTTCAATTTATTAACATATTATATATTTCATTTAGGTACTTTTTTACATGTACCCAATGGTACCGATAAATGATTTGTTTTATATTAAAATTTAATGTTTAATAAAAAATATTTAAAATTTTCAGTGTGGGTAACAATATTTACCTTGGTAGCAAATGTTGTTTACGTACGTATGGATGTACGTTAATCTCGTTATTATTTTCCTTATGTTTCATTAAGTATATAATTGTGTATGTATTTAAAATTTTTAACATATTAGTTCATAATATAAATGAATAATATATTATTATAATAGCCTATTTTATTATTATTTCATGTCGTATATTACATGTGTATATATATATATATATATACACACATACATAAGTGACATGACATGTATACCTTAACTACGTTACCTATTTATATAATTTATATTATATATATATATATATATATGTATATAAATGTATTATGTTCTATAATATGTTTGGGCTATAATAATTACATGTAATTTCAATTGGGGAATTTTTATGTAACTGGTGGGGAAATTACGTGTATAGCATCTGGCAACACTGGTTACCATGACGTATTACTTTGTTTTGGTTGTTTTCATTTTTTTCATATTTTGGAAGTTGGATTTTGGAACCAACAGCAACAGGTAACACGTGGGTCCACCGACTCCTTAAAACATTTACTCCGTTTTGTTTCATTTCTTCTCATTTGACGAATTTCATCGAAGGTAAGTGTTTACTTAATAAAATAATATCAAAAAACCTTCCCAAATATTTATGCCTGATAATGGTGTTACAAGAAATTACATTTATTCAAATAATTAATTATAGTAATGTTTGTGTGGGTTATATTTTACAGTTATGTATAGGAAGGTTAAAAGAATAAAAACCACAAAAATCTCACCTTAAGTTTTTTTTAAGGTTATGAGGTTTTGCCAGAAGGCCATGTGTCAGTTTAGTTCATGTTGAACCATTTTAGGTTAAAGCATTGTATAAACTCTGGATTGTATATTTTTTTTGTTCTAGGGATTGCAATTTTGTCATGTCTATACAAAACAATGGAGCAAATTAACTATTCGACCCTCGGCTGACCAATGGCAACAGAAATGCTAGAATAATAATTAAAAAAATAGCCTAAAGTAATTGGTGTTACCAACTTATATATTTTATGTTTAGACATTTGAAACATGATAGATTACTTTGGGGTCTATTCTTAATTACATCTGTGTTAGAAGTTCATTTCTTTTGAAGATGTTACGATTTAGAAATTGCAATAGCCTATTTGGGCTTAATTTACTATTCGACCCTAGCCTAATATTTTTGCAGACAACGAAGTTTTACATTCTACTGTTAAATGTTGAATACTGTGACATAAACATACTGTGACTAAATACTATAGGTTAGAACCTTTTAGGTTTTATTTTTTTATTCTTGCATATCTGTTGTAATAGGTTAGTAGCCTAGGGTCGAATAATAAACTTGCGCCACCTATGTACGAATTTCCCGTTTTTTTAACGTCGATTTATAAATAAAACAGGTATGCTGTGAAATGGTTTTTACAACTGGTTTATTGATTGTTAACAAAATTGAGTACCATATTATATATTTACAAATTTAATGCGTTTTAACAAAATCTTGCGTTTAAGCTTTATAATTTAGTTTTTTAGTTGTTGCCGCCTTGCTGATGGTAATATTAAAAAAGAATAATCGTAATTGAATAAAATAAATACGTAACTTACTTAACTTTTAACAAAATTTGTATTGTGACTTCTTAATCTAGGCTTAAGACTAATGAAGGATGATTGGAATTGATGGGATGGTTGAAATGGATAACAATAATTTTAACTTATTTTTAATAAAAGACTTGTTTAAAATATATTTTCTGGTGGTTAGGAAATTGAAGAGGTGATTGCAGATCTATTAATTTATAATTTATAATTTTTCAATTTTGGAGATCGTGTCTGAATGTCTAATGTGAAGTAGGCTAATGCGTTAGAGTTAACTCACCACAATAATTATCTGGAGGTGTGTTTCTTATTTGCAATGTACCGTTCTTATTGCAATATTGTGAATTGTAGCTTAGAATGAATGTTTATTTCTCTCTTGCTTTATTTTAGTTTATATACAGTAGAAGTCCGATTATCCAAGCTAAACGGGACCGGGACCACCTCGGATAGGCTAACGAAAAACTCGGATAACACGGAGGTCAATGAAAAAGGTTAAAAATAATCATAAATCGTATTGAAACTGAATAATTAAATTTATTTACAGTAGGAAAAGTAATTTGTGATGAAAAAATATAAGTTTTGATTTATACATTACTTACAATCACTTGCCAAAAAAGTCTTTTATTGTCTTTTGCATCATGGTTTTGTTTCTCTTCTTAGCGGAGGTGTAGCGCCAACGCTGTAGCATCATTAACTCGGCTGCCGTGGTTTCCTCCTGCTGTTCCATATATTCAGATACTGCTTCGATTCGTTTCAAACCCTCAGCATGAGAAATTTTGGTTACAGTTTCAGTTGTATCTTCTTCTTCCTCTAATTCTCCTTGTCCAATTATAACCATGTTGATAATTTCATCGTCCGTCAGTTGGTTTACATCGTCATCTTTCAACCATTCTTGAATGTCTTCGTTGTCAATTTCGGCTGTTAGGTACTGGAAGTTGGTTGGCCAACTGTGTCAGTTCATTGACATGTTGTTGGGCTGGATTGTCCTTTTTCGGTTTTTCCAGATCAAAAAGCTTCCTCCATGATCTTTGAAGCGTTTCATTTTTCACTTCATCCCACGCCATAGCAGACCAATACACTGCATCTTTCACTGATATTTTTTTCAACATACACTTTATGTCACCACTTGTCATTTCATCGAGGTCTGGGTGGGACGGAGCATTGTCTATTATTAAAAGGGCCTTCCGGGGAAGATTAATCTTTTTAAGGTATGCTTCTACCACCGGTACAAAAGAATTAAAAAACCACTCTGAAAATATTTTTTTTTCCATCCAACCTCTTGCTTGGTTTGTATACAAAGCCGGTAAGCAGGCCATGTCCAAATTTTTAAAAACCCTTGGCTTTTTTGATTTCCCTATAACCAAAGGTTTTAATTTTAGAGTGCCTGAAGCATTGCAACACAGTAGGACTGTTACACGGTCCTTACTTTTTTTGAAGCCTGGTGCGGTTTTTTCTTGGGCAGATGCCAAGGTTTTTGACGGCAACATTCTAAAATTCAGTCCGGTTTCGTCACAATTGAAAAGTTGTTCTGACGTCAGTTCCAATTTAGAAACAACATCAGTAAGCTTTTCCCGAAATTCAGCAACTTCACTGGAGTCTGCAGAAAGCTTTTCGCCTGAGATGTTTAACTGTCTGACACCATATTTATTTTTCCATCGATTTAGCCATCCATCGCTGGCTGTGAAGTTTTCGTCGCCGTCCTTTAACAGCTTGTGAAGTTGTGCGGCTTTAGACTGCAACATTGGACCAGTAATAGGACTCCCCACATTTCTCATTTGACAAAACCAAAGAAATAAAGCCTCGGATGTCTGTTCATATTCTCCCTTTTTCATAGTTTTCCTCTTCAAATCACTAACACCAACACTAGCACTTTGCATAACCCACTTTTCTATTTCTATTCGCTTTCTCTTCCAATCGCCAACTGTAACTTCTCCAACACCCAAATCAGTGGCAACAGATTTAATACTTTCCCCTTTATCCAACCTCTTAATTGCACTCCACTTTGTTTCCAAAGAAACCACAACCCTTTTACGTTTACCACTCATCTTTGACACGCACAAAACTGACTTAAACACACCACTGAAGCGCACAGCCCGGCGTAGACTGACAGACGGGGGCGCGGGCAGTAAACAATAACAAGGGCTCGACCTAGCAGCAGCCAGTAGAGGTACAAATACTCGACCTAGCAACCGCCAATTTAGGTGAGTCATACTCGATCTAGCACCGGCCGATTGACACAAGCGCTAATTTCGCAGTACTGTACTGTATTAATTTCCTAGACACTCTGATTGTAAAAATATTCAAAATCATCATAAAATCTTTTTGTTATACAATAATATACTTTTAAAACTTGCCTCGGTTAACCCGGCGGCTCGGATAATCGGACCTCGGATAACCGGACTTCTACTGTACTTGTTCTGACGTTTCTGCCACACAATAAGAAACGATACGGAATGAATTGGATTTTTTTAATCACTCCTGCCATTGAAAGCTAGGCACTGAGTCTCTATAATTTAAAATACAATTTTCTTCCTCCCTCTTGCCATGTTTCCTCTTCTTCTTACTCAGCCTTTTCCATTGTCTTTCCGCTTACAATTTTTTTAGTATAGGCCTACACTTAAGACTATATTATTTTACAACATGATGAATTATCAATGATCTTATTGCTAATTATTTGGAATGGGATATGAGTATAATGGGCTGTTAAAAAAAAATATGAATGGTATCAGGGATTGATGACTTATGAAATGATCCCTGGTATGATGTACCAACTGTTTACGAATAAAACAAATTTAGGTACCATTAGGCTACAATACAAAATAATAAACATCACCTGATTGGTCGCTTACAATAATTACTACATGCAGTTATCATTCTGTATAACCTTAGATGAATTTTAGAGAAAACCTGTTGGTTATCTGTTTTCTCCTTAACACAGTGGTCCTTCTATTATAAATGTTAAGCTATTGTTATTACTTATCTATACCAAACAATTAACATTATTTCTTTACAACTGATATTGGTCTAGTTTGGAGTAGCCTGTTTGTACTATTTTACATTTCAGGTTTTTTTTTTATTCCTTGCAAAGTTATTTAATTGGTCTGTAGCCTATTGTGTTCATCTTTGCATATCAACCATTACAATGGTGCTAAGTATAACACCAGTAAAGGTTATCATATTACTGACTTAGTAAAAATTAATTTTATCTGTCATTCGAATTTAAAAAATATAGGCAAGTCGGGATAGAGTTGGTTTCCTAAAGAGGCTTAAATTTATCACATATATGTAGCCTAAAGAGGTTTATAAATAACGAGTGGTTTTATTTGGCAGAAAATGGACCCGCTTTTTACAGTTGATGAAATTAAGAAAGAAATAGATGACGAAGTGGAAATTCCAGTGAAGTGGTGAGTATGTACAAATAACTAAGGCTAAACAAAAATTGGTAATCTAAAATATTTTTAAGTGACTTTGTTTGTATATATTTTATTTTCACAAGACAAATGAAGGTAGTAAATATTATTTTTTTAAATACTACAGATCCAAGGTACATTCATAAGATCCAGTAGTCAAGGTACATACTTACAGGACAGAGTCATATAATAGGCATGGCCAGTAAAGCACAAACATCATTAGAGATACAAGATGCATATATAAGACTAAATATAAAGTACACAGTACATGCTTACAGGCAAAGCCGCCTTAAGGGGGGTGCAATGCGTGCGCCAAGCCAGCAGGGCCGCAAAAAATTGTGATAAATAAGGTTACTGTAGTACATCTTGCGTAAGGAATTTTATAAAATCCAGTAGCGGAGTGTAAAGAAAACAATTTTACTTTTACAATTGAAGCAGTTTTATTTGATTAGTAGACTAAACAAACATAAACAAGAGCAGTGAGTTGGATTGGAGGCGCTTTACAGCATAGTATGATTCATCCAGCCGGCCAACTCATTTTTTCTGTTTTTTACTTCATTCTCCCCCCCCCCTCCCGCCATCCGCTCCCTAGTCTCTAACTCCAGGGCCGGATTTAACACTTTTAATAATTTTATGTATTAAATAACGAGCTCACGTTTGTGGGACTAAAACAAAACGATCCAACCCGCAGAGCATTCTCGCAACAAAGCTTAGCCATTGCTATGTCAATAACTTAGGTTTTGTTCAATTTAGTCATTTGGGCAAATAAATAAAAAACTTTTAATAAAGATTAAAATAGGTTTAATCTCAGAAACACAGCTTACATGAAGTATTTGTAAGGAAGTTGATGCGTAGGCCTAATGTTGAAAAATAGTTTAACTTTACCAACAATTATTTGTTCCAATGAACTTCAAAATCAGAATGATTTTTTTGTAATCAATTCAAAAAATATGTTAAGTTATGGCTATTTATTTTTATTTCTAGATATTTTGTTTCTCTCGGCCGTGCGCTCATAGGCCCGGGCCTATTGGGGAATCCGGCCCTGTCTACCTCTAATGCAAAAATGGAATCCACATTTCCGCAGTATTGTGTCCTGATTCCTAAACCGGATTTGCTGCAAGTGCTTTCTTTAGCTTGTTTTGTTTTACGTTCATTTTTCCCAGTGTAATTTGACTTTGCTATGCAGTAATAATATGCAAAACCCTTATTATTAATATAGCTTTCAACTGATACGAAGAGCTAAAAATTATCAAAAGTATGATTAAAAATCTAGAAAATTTTAAAAAAAACATGATTGAAGGACCTGTGGATGTTTTAAACTTCATAACTGAAAACGGGTTTGCTGAGAACTTCCCAACCGTAACAGTAGCATTAAGAATTATGCTAACACTTCCAGTTTCTGTTGCTTCAGGGGAAAGGAGTTTCTCTAAATTAAAAACAATAAAAAACTATCTGAGGTCTTCAATGTCCCAAGAAAGATTGTTAGGACTCTCCATGATATCTATAGAGTGTTTGATTCTTGAAAAAATTTATATAAGCAAAATCGTTACTTAATTTGCAAACAAAAAGTCAAGAAAAGTATACTTTTCAAAATCTTAAGTACAAGCAGGTTTGTAGTGTCATTGGATATCTTTTTCTTTTTGTATTGGTGTTTTGTGTTTTAATATAATCTCTGGTTTAACATTTAGCAGTAACATTTTAGGTTGGTAAATTTAATTTTGAACAACAAAAATTCTGTATTACTCTTTTTAGCCGTTTTGTATTATTTATGTTTACAAAATATATTAAATATTTTTTTTTTTATTCTTCACTGGCTTACTTTAGTTAAATACATGTCATAAATAATTCAATCAGATAGACTAATAATTGGTTTTGGCAAAATCATTAACCCTATACCGACAAATTCTATAAATTAAAGAAGCAGGTCTATAAAAACTTGATATTTTTTGGATCTTAAATTTTTAAAAACATGCAGTTATGCATCTTGAACCTTCAGTTCTAAGAAGATCAAAAACTATCTAAAAATTCATTAAAACTCACCAAGTAGCACCAATTTTTCAAAAAAAAATTCTTTTTAGCCTCACGCCCCGGACCCCCCAGTAGATTTGCACATGCGGCAGTTTACGCTTGAGCCGGCTCTGCTTACAGGATGCAGTCATACAATTAGTGTATAGTATCTTTTCAGATCCTCAATTTTTATTGGGTCTTTGTTGACTGTTAAAATGGTTGTGTCACCTGAGTATAAAATATATTTTGTTTTTAAATAATCCGGTAAATTTTTAGCATACATAACAAACAAAAAAGGTCCCAGTATAGAGCCTTGAGGCACAGCACTTGTTGGGTACAATTCGAAAGTCTGAGCCTTGATTATAAAATTTTATCATTTGCAGCCTATCAGTTTGGTAGGTCCTAAACAAGGACAGTTCTAGACTGGTTACCCCATATGCAGCAACTTATCAATGAGTATCTTGTGTGAAACAAAAGCTTTACTTAAATCTAAAAGTGAACCATTAAAATTGCATCAGTTTTTCTCTAGTTATGAAAGTACCATACACTCATTCATACAGTTAGTTTTTACATAATATTTAGTTAACTTTATTACTCACACATGAACTCTAATTTTTATTCCATTTATATTAATTCCAAATAATTGTAATAATATCCAAGTTTATAAAATATAAAGAAAACCTAAACCAAGTTATAGAGTGGGCGCGGTTTAATTAATTAATTGTTCAAGTGAGTTTGATTTGTAGTTTATTAAAATATATTAAGGACAGAAAATAAAACAGTAATTTATCAATAGAATATCACAAAGACAACAACAAATGCTTTTCACTGCTAGGGTTAGTTTGTATAAGGCATTTATTTAATGATAACATTACTAAATGTTGGATGTGTTAATATTTGTTGATCAGGATTCGAGACTTCAGTAATGATGTAGATCCTTTGGCGGATGTTAAAGCAGAGGTAAGTTACAATATTTTTGTATAGATAATCTATACTACACCAGTAACCTAAACCTACTAAAATGATTTTAGTAAATGGCAAAACAGTAACAAATATTTAACTTCAGAAAATGTAGGCCTACAGATAAATCAAAGCCATGCTACGAATTTGACTACTTCACCATGGAATGTTGTCAGTTAAACTGAATTCTGAAATCATCAGGTGACTTGATAATTACTTGCTTTGTTCAGCAACTCTTTTGCTCATGAGTAAAATTGTTACCGATTCGATAACCTCTAATAACAAAATTTGGAGGCAAAATTTATAGTGAGGCCTGGGGTGGTCTGCCCCACTGTTTATTTAGAGAAAATATACTTCACGAGTATACGTAAAAATCTGCTTTTAATGTAAAAATACAAGACATAAATCTTCTTTTATAAAAACTGTTTAGTAGGCTATACCCACCTTTTTATTAAATAGTTTTTATAAAATAAATATCACTGCGCCTAAAAAGTGATATCCTTTAGAACAAAACAAAAAAAAAAAAACAACATAAAACTATTAGGCCTATATCTATACTAAAACATGTCCATCAGCTAAGGCTTGCTTTTTGTTTTGATGATAAAAAATTCAATACTTTTGTTTTAAAATTCATGAAAATATATTTTTTCTAACTTTAATTCCCAACAACTTACAAATAAGCCACCTTGCAGCTTCCTAGCAGATTTTTAAATTTGGCAAGTCCGATTTGACCTTTTGAAATAGCTTATTTACATTTATTATTTAATAATATGTATTACATTTAATAAATTCAAATTTTTTTCTTTTCTTTAATATTTGTCTGTAGCCTAGTAAATATAACTTTCTACAAAATGTTATGACGTTACAATGAATCAGTTTTTTTTTGTTAGTGTGTAGTTTATGCCTTTCAATAAGGTTCAGTGCCATTATGTTGTCTGTAAACTTATGTTTAATGTGTTCCATTAGGTTGACGTATTAATACCAGATCTTGTACCTAAAGTAGAAGCTAGGCTAGAGTCTTCTTCAGCGTTGTCCCACGACTGTCCAATAAAACCAGAGCCTAATCCTGTAGAGGTAAATATATTTTAAAGTACTTTTGATAGTTTATTGTGTACACTATTCTGTTATTCATAGTGTTATCTTTGTATTACATTGAGTGGCTGGTAATTTTCGAACATATGAAAAGATATGGATGTTTTATTTCCACACTTTGCGAGCCATGCCAAGCTCAGCACATTCACACACTACGGGATCTACATCAATGCCAAATGTTAAACACATTTAAAACTGCTACAAAACACAATGAAATCAAATGCTGCATCACACAACTAGTCAGCAGCCTTATTACTGAAGGGGTTAGCATACATGACTTTAGTTTACATACGGTTAAAAACATTGATATTTCTGAAGTTGGAATATTATTAGAAAGTTTATTTTTAGGCTATGCCAGGGGTCACAGTTTATCACTCTCTGCGAGAATGATTTTAATTTCATCAAAAACAGCTGTGTAACCATGCTTTAGTCCATGCTGGACACAACATTTAAAATAAGTTTGACAATGTTCTATTTTAGCTCAACTCTTTGGTTAGGTCCTCTTCACTTTTTTAAAACTTTCTTATTGATTTTCTTTGTAATTCTTGTTATTTAAAATGACCGTACTATAATAGCATTTGGAGTTGATGTTTATAGTGTTAATGTTTTATGCTTCTCGCGAGTTGCAAGTCCCACATACGACTATTTGGCGAGTGTTGAAAAAACATTTGCATTTAAAATTCATGGAAATATATTTTTTCTAACTTTAATTCCCAACAACTTTCAAATAAGTCATTTTGCAGCTTCCTTGCAGATTTTTAAATTTGGCAAGACCGATTTGACCTTTTGAAATAGCTTATTTACATTTATTATTTAAAAACATATAATCATAATTTGTAATAAATTTAATAAATTAATTTTTTTTTCTTTTCTTTAACATTTGTTTGTAGCCTAGTAAAAATAACTTTCTACAAAATGTTATGTTGTTACAATGAATCAGTTTTTGTTGTTGTGTAGTTTACAGTGGCGCACCGACGGGGTTGGACGAACGGGACCTGACCCCCCCCCCCAGAAGGTCTTTTTAATAATGTGGATTGCATTTTAAACTAATCGATCGTTGAATAAGTAGTCGCTATTCAATTCAAAATTACATTATTTATGATTAATTAATGTGATCACGAAAAAATAATCGCTTTTTTTTTAAATAAAAATGATTCTTACCCTACGCAATCATGATTTTCTTACAGTGATGTTTGAGTCGGTGGTCTGGTTTATGAGTTGACGGTATGTGAGCGTTGATTAGCGCCGCATTGATAATTCTGTAAACCGGGGGTTAAATTCCCAAGTTATATGGAATGTTAAAAGTGTGACGTTGGTAACGTGGGTTGCGTGTTATTCAAAGCATTTTTGACGCTTTGTCAATGTTACATCCTTCACTTCCAAAATGGAAACTATTCAGTCATTCTGTCTAGGTATTTTATAAATAATAGAAACATGTGAGGAATTGTGTATCAGGAGGGCTAGACGGTGGGGTACACACCCAGTGCTTTCAAATCGTGTATCAACCTTCAGCTATACTTACACGAGCTGAGCTTAGTCGAGCCGACCCGGTCCGAAGCGGAAATCCGTAGCAGTGGATAAATCTAACAGACCCGCACCGTTCCGACATGTGTCGGAAGGATGCATAGCAATCTACCTCACTACAACTACTGTCACAACTACCATGAATTGCAAAATTATCATGGACGAACAGTGGAAGAGATCAAACGTTCTTTCTGGTTTTGACCTGTGGCAATATATATCTATACCCAACCAGGGTGGAGTGGAGCCGAATCGACCCGATCCGGTATGCTGTCAGAGCGTGGAAAAAATCGACTCTGTCCGTGTCGACTCGTGTACATTTTGAAGCACACAATAGTCACTTTGAAATAAAAAATAACTACTTTCTAGCGCTATCACGTTGA
>JAGFPH010005637.1:63449-92206 GCA_018207615.1 Philaenus spumarius
AAAAAAAACTAGGACAACTAGGTTTTTTTCAAGATGGCGGAGCCCGCGGTGGTGGGAAATTAGAAAACTTGGATTTTTCATCAGTGTACCAACCTATACAACATATAAAAAAAATCGGAACTATCCTAATTAATGTAACCATTTATGACAATTTGACCGGACTAGAAATACACCTTGAATGGTGAGCACACAAAGCTGGCAATCATCACCTTGATCAAACTATTCCAAGTAAGTAATAATATAAGCACAGTGTAAATAGCTTACTACATAAAAGTAAAGCTAACTATTGAAACAAACTTACTTTTTCTGTCAGAGCTCCCTGATTGCCTTTTTGGAGCTACTGTTTCTTCTTCCTCTATGTTTTGAGTTTTATTTTTCTGTAACATAATTTATTATGTTTATTTTTTGTTTATTATGTTAAATAATAGCAACAATTAGCAACATAATTAGCAACATTGCTAATTACAGTTGGTCAACAATTAATTATCTAATAATTGCAGAAAAACTAAGGCTTTTCTGAATATTTTTCCAACAGAATTATCATAAAAGTAAATCTATTTGATATTTCTATTGAGAACTTATTAGCGAATTTCCATAGGAAAAATGAGCTATTGCAGTGGCCCTTATGGTAAGACCCAAGGTCGGGAGTAGCAAATGAGCATCAATCATGGTACCCAGAACACGTTTTGGGGTGTCATTAAAAATCATATATATGTGTATTCGCACTCTAGAGGCCGCATTTTAAGTCCGATTTGGTCCAAATTTGGTTGTCTACGTCGCTCGCACGAGTTTGCCAGCCAAAAAATCCAACAACCGGAAGCACGTTTTTTGACCGGAAGTAACTATTTTTAGGGATTTTTCTACAAGAATGAATTTATTTTAGAGTTTTTTCTAAAAATATAAATGTAGTCTGCACATTTTGTTTTTTTACGCAACCTTATAGCTCGCTTGGTTCCCCAAAAATCGATCAAAACGTAAAATAAAATATAAGTACAAAAACATGTGGTGGATTTTACCGTGGGGTTGGCCTGAGAAGCAAGCAGTGTATTGTGTATTGAAGATACTCTCAATACGGGGGTTTACATGCGAAGCAAGCAATGCATTGTATATTGAAGATACTCCTAATACGGGGTTTGGCGTGCAAAGCATGCAATGCATTGTGTATTGAAAATACTACAAATATGAGAAATGGAGTACGAAGCATGCAATGCGTTGTGTATTGAAGATACTCCCCATATGCGGAATGGCGTCCGAAGCATTTTTCATCTATTCAGCACCGTCGTGAATAGACCTATTTGCCAAATTGTTGGTTGAAACCCTAAAACATGTGCTGCACATTTTCTGCAAAACATACATTTGTAGTATAATGCTGATTGAAAACATTGTATTATTCTCGTTAATCGTGCAACATGTTTTGTTAAAAAAAATTAATTTAATTTGAACTTTACCAATGTAAAAGCTTTGTTGTAAAAGTTATCTCGGGTTGTGAGTTCGTACAACTTAAATCAAGTATGTGAAGGAATATAGGTTGAATGTTGTAGACTGTCTGTAATAAACCTGGACATTTATCATCATTGATTATTGAAGAAAAGAGACAAGTTAAAACATATATACACAAATGATAAAGCTAGATCATTCATAAATTATTGTAAACACCAGACTTGGGAAAGTTAACCAAAATATTTAACTGATTAAAGTTAAAGTTAAAGCCAGAAAAAAATAACTGATTTAAGTTAAAGTTAATGTCTAAAAAAATTAACTGATTAAAGTTAAAGTTAAAAAAATTAACTGATTAAAGTTAAAAGTTAAAAAATGGCACTACATAAGGTCTATCAATACGCAGGCGCGATGTTTCATTTGATTGATCTCATTTTGTGATTCAAGTAAAGCTAATTCAAATACTTTAGTGAAACAATAATTTACAAGTATACGATTCAATTCTTTGATTTATTCTCTACACTTTCTTATAATAATATTTCATTTTTGGGAAAAGGATACATTCCTAAATTTAAATTACTATCAAAATAGGCCTACTTTTGTTAGCAGTCTTGTGGTAGGAACATAAAAACTGATGTTTTCAAAATAAGAAATTTGAAATTGATATATATTTTTATACAGTTCTATTTATAACTAAATTACGAAACTTTTTTACATTTATGAAAAAAATTACAAAAAATGTTACTACTTTTTATGTAGGCCTAAAGTTGCACTTTTTTCTTTCGTTACTGAAAATTTTTGTTTCTTGAGCTAATAACTTTGTAAATTTTGAATCAATAATTTTTTACTGCCATATATGACTTCTTTGAACCTTTCTCTACAAAAAGCTATGGAACACTTTTAGATTGGTTTATAATTACTATATTTTTCTAATTTTTGAAAACATTCTTGCACACGCACCGAAATGGCTTGGCGTTGAAAAACATTAACATGGACGGTTGTAGGGAGAATTAATTGAAATTACAGTAAAATATTTCGAAAGAAATTAAGTTTTTACTAAGTTTTAGATTAGAATATTTTCGCTACTGGCTTTGCTTGATGCTTTGGCTTGAATAAGATCTAAAAATAGACAAACACAAACTCAAACAATGACAGAGCAAGTAGGGGGTGGGTAGAGGTACCGAAGGTACCGTTATGAATTATGAGAGCCTTGAGGTCATCTCTCTGGCCTTGAGGGGAGAGTGAGATGACAAACAACGATCCCATAACTTACGAAATTATCAACTGTAGCCTACACTCCAAACAACTCAACTTACCTTCCGTAAAACAGCAAAAATATGCACTTTGTACTAACGTGTTTCGGACGCCATTTCTCAACCTAAAAAGTTATGGAACATCTTAAATTGTTCTTAAAGGCTTTGTGCTTTTGACTTATATCTCATAATTGAAAGAAATCGTCGGCAACTCCTTTTAATCAACAGTTTAAATGAGTAAAGATCGATTTTTTTTAACGCATTTTTTAACACGTAAAAAATATAAAGCCTTCTTTATAACTTAAAGTAGTTTCCCAGATTATTAATTTATAAATAGAATCCGAAACACGGTATTACGAATGCATGTTTCAACGATTTTGCGGCTTGAGTCAGGCCTTTTGCATTGAAATCACTGTACACTCGGGAGTTTTCTTCAAGGTAAAGAAGAGCCTTAAATACTAAACCGTTTAATGACTTTTTTTACCTTGTAAAAGCGAAATCACGTAAAGCGGGACGGCGATAACAAGGACTGCCTGTATTTTATGTATAGAATTATAGGATTTATAGGTATTAATTCATGTTTTAAAATGTTCTATATGTCACGAATATAACCTTCCTTTTCTCATAAGATTTGGTTTTCGCTATTTGTGGTTTTGTTATTCGAAGCAATTTTTCAGAACCTATCCGAGTTTTTTATTCGTTTGATATCATTTTCTGATTTGAGGACCACTAAATGAATTCTTTGATTTATCTACACTCTACAAGAAATTTGAAATTGATAAATATATTGATACAGTTCTTTTTAGAACTAAATTACAAAACTTTTGTAAGTTTTGAAAAAAAAAATACAAAAATGTTTACTACTTTTTATGTAGGTCTAAAGTTGAACCTTTTCCTTTCATTACTGAACATTTTTTGTTTCTTGGGCTAGTAACTTTGTAAAATTTACATCTATCACTTTTTTATTGACATATATAAATTCTTTGAACCTTTCTCTACAAAAGAGCTATGGACCACTTTCGAATTGGTATATATAATTAGTATATTTGGCGAATTTTTGAAAATATGCTTGCAAACGCCCTGTAATATATGTAAACGTTCTTGAACGTATGCCCTATAATAAAACACAAATCTCAATAATAGACGACAAAAATTGGATAGGCAACAACCTAAAACGGCTAAAACACAACTTACCTTTAAGCGGGTCCTTATTGGAGGCAGAAATTGCCTTGATTGTTTTAAATTTTGGTAAACACAATAGGCATTTAAATGTTAAACTATTTCCCTCCCATGTTATTTGTTCATAAAAGTTTGAAATGACAAGCCACAATAAAGACATAATAAAATTAAAATACTGCTACACTAGCCCTAACTGACTATTAACAATAACTAACTCACTAAATAAAATCTAAACTGTCAATCACTATAACAGGGCAAAACAATTAAACAACTTATACAAAATTAACAAAACTATCCAACTGTAATAATGCCATGCTTATACCCAAGGGCTAATTGAATGACACTGATGGGTGTGTTGACAGCGTTGTTTTGTTTGTTTACGTTACCGTTAGCTAATAGCCCAGGTACCTTATACAGGTATAAGGTATTTGGGCTAATAGCTTTTTCTTTAGACACCCCACCCCTTCCGGCCAGCCAATAAGCAATAAATAACCGAAACTAAGGAATATTGAATGTTGTCACGTCAGGCCCACCCACCCGGCCGGCATTTCCATTGTGACAAATCTTTGTTCCGAGCATCCGCCAAATTAACTGACGTTAGTTTTAATCGTTAAATAATATTTTAACGATTAAGAGTTAAAAGTTAATCAGTTTTAAAACTAACGATTAAATTAAAAGTTACCCATATTTTTAACGATTAATTTTAATCGTTAATTTTTTTAATCGTTAATCCCAAGTCTGGTAAACACTGTTCTTAACATTCACAAACCATTGTCTTCACTGTTGATGAAGTATAACTAGTGGGGGATGTAGATGAAAACTCAGTTGTCTTTTTTAGAGATGTCTCATGGTGGCGTGGTGAATAATGTAATAGCCAGTCTGTTTTATCGTCTTAGATGTCCAATTTACTTGCCATCTCATTCGTACTCTCGATGTGGGTAATTCTGATGCTGATTATTATCATTGATAATTCATTTACACGATTTATGAAGTTAATTTTAATAAATATCGGAAAGCATTGATCCTTCGAATTGTACAGTGTCTACTCTAAAAAAGAAGTCTCAGAAGGAAGACCACACCCTTCCGTTTTTTTAGCAAAGTTAGTTATTTGATTTCTTCACTGTACACTATCTCATAGACACATCACTATTATCGCTTATCGCACATAATTATCGCTTTATGTACAATCCTGCACATAGATTGATAGACGGCATTTAGTTACTTTTGTCAATGTTTGTCACTTTGAATTGTACTGTTTTGCACTAAGTTGAGTGCGTTCACGGCACTGTCGGTTTGAATTGGTTTTGGATTGCACATCGTTCTTTCAATGTCATTTATTATTGATTACCAAAACTATCTCTCATAAAAATTAAATTTATAAAAACAAATAAAATGCTCTCATTTAATTAAATCTGACTTATGGTCTTATTCTATTTTAAGAATTGTAATTTGTTGGATTTAGGTTACAATCGATTATCATGTAACATTAATTTTTGTGGCTATTTGAGTTCAATAGCAATGTACGAAGCAGTTGGAAAGTGGAATGCATTCGTCCAGGACGGACTTTAATATGTTCTAACACATAATTTTAATGTAACATTCATGTTTTTAAAGATTTCTTTACTTATTTCAATCAATTGCAAAACATCTTAGACTTTATGGTTTGTACCATATTTAATATATAAAATGCATATATTCTGTTCACATATTATACAGGGTGTACCAAAAAGAACTTTACAACTTTGAAAGTTCTTACAACTTTATTCATACAACTTACAGACTTAATTTTGGTGTCATGTTGAAGGAAAGTAGATCAAGTTTTGACTCATGTGGTATGCTAGTATAGAACCGCGGCACCACAAGCGCTAGCGGCAGTTGCAGCAAATTTGGGTGTCTTTACTGGTTCCGAGAGTCCTCGCTTTGTGTTTTGGATGAAAGAATTGAAGTCTGCGACAACTGTGCAATATATTTTTGTACAGAATATGGTAAATATCCTTCCAGTAGGCCTACTATTTATCAGAGGCATAAATGTTTCACTGAAACTGGATGTTCGGTAAGACACAACAAATCCTCAGGCAGTCCTCTACGTCTGACAACGTTGTAGAGCAAGCGAGACAAAGCTTTTTGAACAGTTCTAAAAAATCAACCCGGCGAGCTTCGCTGATAGCTGGGCGACCCGCATATAACTGTTTGGCATGTGTTGATAAAACGTTTGCACCTCAAACCATACACGTTACAAATGGTGCAACAATTAAAAGACACTGATAGGATTGCTCGTAAGGACTTTTGTGTGGAAATGATACATCAGTTGGATGAAGATTTCATCGGAAAGATTACTTTTAGTTATGAAGCGACTTTTCACACGAGTAGTACAGTTAATAAACATAATTGTGGGATTAGGGGCAGTGAAAATCCTTGGAACATGTACGTGGTAGCTTAAAATTGAACATGTTTTGTGCAATCAGCAAGGGAAAAGTTTACGGCACTTTCATTTTCCAAGAGAAAACTATCACCGGTATAATTTACTTAGAAATGCTGGAAAACTTTTTAATCCCAAATATTGACGAGGATGACCAAGAACACTATTTACACTTTATGCAAGATGGCACACTGCTGCACTACCTCTCGGAAGCCCGGGATTTCCTAAATGTCGCTTGTAAATGGATGGGCCTAGGTGCGATAATTACATGGCCCCAACGTTCACTGGACCTGACACCTCTTGATTTCTTCTTTTGGGGGTTCATCAAGGATACCGTGTTTGTTCCACCCTTACCGGCTCTACCCCAGCTTAGAAGTAGGATCTACCTCGTAATTGAACAAGTCACGCCTGACATGCTGCAACGGGTTTGGCAAGAAATCAACTTCAGATGGGATATGTACCGCATCACTAGGGATGGGTCTATTCTCGATTCCACCGATTCTCGGCACTGGAATCGGCATCGAGTCAATTCCGTTAAAATGGATTCCGATTCCATTGATTCCGGGCCCGGCTACTAGTTTTCCTAATCAATTTTTGTTATGAAGTAAAAACAAGTTGTTGTAAAACGAAGTGGACAAGCCAAGATAGACAACCTGTATTTTAGTCATTCCTGAACCGTTGGTTAACATCTGTCATGTATTTGAATTTGAATTGTTTATTGTTTGTGATTGGTACGTTATGTAGTGTTTAAATGTTTTAACGACCTCTCATGAGCGAGTCTGAAGATGGAACATACGTTCTGAAACGCATAACTTATGTTACAAAATAAGTCACAAGACGGAGCAAGTAGTCAAAAACAGAGCAAGTAGTCAAAAACGTAGATGAAAAACCAGAGTTTAATTATACAGTAGAACCCCTTTTAACCGGCCTCGGATCAACCAGTCCTCGGATTAACCGGACTGTCCCATAGAACAGAGTTTTTTTTCTATTACAGATTATATTACTGTAACTGGCCGAAATCTCAAACATTGATTGTTTGACAGACATTTACTGAAAATAAAGCTAGGTGACGCAACTTTAGGTGTGCAATGTGTTAGTGTTGTGGCAGACAGAACAAGGGAGAGGCAGCATGAGTTCATTCCCCTCTTGCTTCCGCGGCAACCGTATTTTTTCTTAGAATCAATTGATAAAGCGGCATTCTTTGTTCCTTTTTCTTCGTCTGTTGCTTTGTCGGAACCTTTACTGAATTTCGTGGGAGCAAAATATGTAATATTTGTAACATATTGCGTAATATGTTGAGCAGCAAAAAGATTCAACGGCATTAGACGTGATTAACGTACGAAAATGGAGAGACTAGGTTTTAAAAAATCTGTGAACGTTAAAGAACAGAAAAAAATAACTGATTTTTTGATACAGTATATGTAAATTCAGTTTTCAAAGTTTATGTGAGTTTAAAATGTTTCATTTGTTGGTATTTCAGGGTGTCTAGTGATATGACCTTTTGAAATTCCCTGACTTTTCCCTGACATTTCCCTGACTAAATAACTTTTTCCCTGACCAATTTTAGAAAAAAGCACAAACAAAACCATGCTAATTTAATTTTAGTAAATCAATCAAATTATATTGGTGAACAAATAAATTTTTAGGGAATTAATTAAATATATAATTAAACACGGTAATATTATAACAGTTCAATATTTAATACTATCTATGTTAATGTACCAACCACCAGCAGTTGCAAATTACGCATTTATGACTATAAATATTGGATTACTCAAATTATATATTATTACATTATAACAAAAGAAATAACTACAGTAATTGGTTTTTGTAATCCAGCTACCAGTACAGATTTGCATTGAATATTTAATTAATTGATACGAAGATACCCAAATTCGAAAACATTTAACTATAAAACTAACATTTTTAGAAATAGAACGTTAGAGAAAGGTTTCAAAGTCATATCACGGCAAGTGCATTGGAACAAGCTGCCACAATCACACGCTTAACTTGCCGATAATTGTTTTTACGTATCAGAATACATAGTTTTCTTATTGATTAATTTAGAAGTTCATCTTATCTTTAATGTTTATTTTCTCAATTAAAAATTGTATTAATCTACGATTGTAAATAGTTATTTTTAACTATTTTCTTTAGAAATGTTATTTTTCCCTGACCTTAACCTAAATTCCCTGACTTTTCCCTGATTTTTCCAGAAAAGTTAAATTCCCTGACTTTTCCAGGTTTTCCCTATTTTCCCTGTTGCTAGACACCCTGTATTTGTTTATGTATGTTTTACATACAATAAAATGGGTTGCAATAACGTCTTATTTGCTTGATTTTTTATGAAATATGTAGGTAATTTTTTAACAAAAATCTATTTTTTACGGGAACCTCGGCTCAACCTGCAAACCAGGTAACCGGCTAGGGTCTTGGTCCCGACCAGACCGGTTAAGAGGGGTTCTACTGTTCTCTCGAAATGATGTGTACTACTTCCTTAAACACAAATAATAGTAAATGTCCGTATTGTTCTTTAGTGTCTTGTTTCAGAGCAAGTTACATACCGTACGCACTTGTCAACAAGATAATATGGTTTAGATTAATAAAGTTCCCATTTTATTTCTCTAATACATAAGCAAAGATTAACAGCTCTACACACCTTGTTATCAGTTTGCCTCACTTCACAAGGTGAGAGATCAGGAACACGTATTGTTCTTTAGTGTCTTGTTTCAGAGCAAGTTACATACCGTACGCACTTGTCAACAAGATAATATGGTTTAGATTAATGAAGTTACCATTTTATTTCTCTAATACATAAGCAAAGATTAACAGCTCTACACACCTTGTTATCAGTTTGCCGCACTTCACACGGTGAGAGATCAGGAACACGTATTGTTCTTTAGTGTCTTGTTTCAGAGCAAGTTACATACCGTACACACTTGTCAACAAGATAATATGGTTTAGATTAATAAAGTTACCATTTTATTTCTCTAATACATAAGCAAAGATTAACAGCTCTACACACCTTTTTATCAGTTTGCCGCACTTCACAAGGTGAGAGATCAGGAACATGTATTCTCTGCAAACATATTAAAATAACATAACATCAGTCTTACTGCTACAGTGAATTAATATTATTTACAAATCATCTATAAGTATAGAGTTAACCTTTTCAGGAGTAATGACGATTGCAGAGGAGTGACTTCAAACACAAGTCATTTATTATGTACAAAACAAAATGGGCAAATTTTAAAAAACAATGTAAATTAAGAAATTAAATATTTTTCTTTATATGAAAATCTTCAGAAGTACAGTACAGCAATCCCTCGCTATTCGCGGGTTCAGAAAAATTGCTGCGCATAGCGAAAACCAAATCTTTATGGGAAAAGGGAGGTTATGAACGTTACATGTAGAAATTTTTAAAACATTATGTACTAATACCTATAATTAATTTACATAAGATAGTATATTTTATGTTTACTTAAATTGCATGCACTTCATTTTTGTAGAAAGTATCCTGTTTAACCCCTAGAATTATAAATTCAGTTTCATAAAACTAATTATATAGCCTAATCATCGATTACAGTTCACTAAAATCTAAGAACTGTACAGTCTACTCTCTAAATATTTATCACTGTGAAATCTATAATACTACAATTACTAAAATAAAACTAAACAACTTGTAATCTTTGATTATTTTTATTTAGTTCTAGTTCTTTTCGCACTTTGTTGTACAGCGCTTATGCCATGTCAAGTTCTAGACTGAATTTCATTGACCGTTCGAGAGAAGGATCGACTCGACTTCGGACACTTTCGTAGCTAATTCTTTCGCTAATCGGAAAAATTCAGTCACTTCTTTTAAATTAATTTGCCTTGCTGTTCACTAAATTGATATCACTAACTAAATCACTGTACAGTACAGTATGCCATTGACCTTTATTTGCACAAGTCAACTTGTATTCGTGCAGAGATAGGGAAATCATGGTATAAACGAGTGTTTCGCCGAAGTGGTATTTATACAATATTATTAAATTCGTTCAATAATAATTGTATTAGATACACTGTAACAATTTACAAATTTTGTATGCACTTTATTGCTAAATAATACAGTATGTTTCTTTTTTTAGAGACCGCGAATACCAAGCCCACAAATGTCGAGTGATTACTGTATATACACAATATAACATTAGGCATTATAAAAATAAAATATTTATAAATAAACTTGTTGAAAAAATTGTTCAAATTAATAAAAAGATTATATATGTGGATTATTCTTTGCTTAATACTCAATTCACTATTCAATTCCAATTAAAAAACACTCTCTGTTCAAACTACTTTACTTTCAAGTCAAAAACTAACACTTAACCTCAAAAAGCTTACTTTGTTTACTTTTTAAAAATCTATCAATCTTCCACATATAATTCCATCGATGCGTTATGACGTATCATCTGTGACTATATCGCTTAATCTCGCCAACCTACCTAATAGTGCAAAATTTATTATAAAAGATTGCATCATGCGTGGCAAGCATCTTTTCCCGCAATATAATCTCATATGCGCCATTTCTAATAATTATGCATACCGGTATCTTAATTTACGCAAACATTCTATTCCAATTTGATTTACCGGGGTGTGTTTCGTTGCTGCAAAAGTACTCGCTACACGGACAAATTGTGGGTATCAATGAAATTCAAAGCATTGTGACGAATAACTAAATTTTACTTGCTCATCTTTAATAGATCTTTATACAAAAAAAGTTTATCAACAACATATGAATTACAAATCTTAATAATTTACAATATACAATTTGAAATTAAAAAAAATGAGACGCAGTTTGAATTTAGAATAAAACTATATAAAGAAATTTAATTTAAAATGCAGACTGAAAATTTACTATATGGCGATTAACGTTTACAAAATTGTTCAAAAGGTTCGATATACACATAGGCTTTCTATTAGATTCTTTTATACTTGCGTTCACAAGAATTTCTACGTAGCGTAAATCAGCGTCACATGGTCACAAACAGTTAAGTTACAAATACTCAATAATCACTCGCTGAATCACAACGATGAAGCGTATGTAAACGATAAGTTGGTAGAAGTTTACATTACTGCACAATTTACCACTCTCTCCAATAAACAATCCATATTTTGCAATGAATTCACAATCCAGACCACGCTAGCAATACTGTTCAATCGCCATCTTACAAGAGAAGCTTCACTAAACTATGCCGTACAAGGCCTTCAGAAATTATTCGTCGTTTCCCATCGCTGCTATCAACTTTGAGTCTGCGTTCTATGTCACTATAGACGTTTATTTTGTTATATTTTTTAACATGTGATGTAGTTCTTTTAATTATTATCACTCTTTAAATTTATTATGTTATGTGACCTTAACACTATTTTAGACTGTTTTTTCAATATGCACTGTTGTTTTTGTCAATGTTCAAATTTCTACACAAGTATATAACGCACTTTTGTTTACCAATGTTTTTTTCCTATCCATTAAAATAAAATTTAAGTATGCTCTTTTAATTTTATATTATAGTCTGCATATAATTTTTATCTTTACATTTATTAAGTTATTAAAATTTACTTGATTTGCGTCTCTGATCTATTTTTATGTATACATAATTGATTAAATTTTGATTACTGAATCTTGCGTCTCTTTTGTTACTAGGCCATCATTCTTTCTTTAGACGTTATGGGAATTTACTTGTCTCATTGTAATTTTCTATCACACGGATTGTGTATGTCACAACAATGGCACATTAGAATCAGAGCACTAACAGATTTAGTCCTAATTTTGCTCTTTGATGTTGTATTGCATCATATGTAGCATAGCTGTTGAAACTTAATTATTTGTCGGAACCAGCTGAGGAATCAGACATATTTGATGTTTGTCGCCACTTAGTTCTACTGGTCTTGGGTCAATACTAAAACGCCCGAAAGTGTTTTGTCTTAGCATCAACCGTTGCAAAAAGATAACACACATTCTGCTTTGGGGACTTTAGCTAATTACAACAAGTTAATGTAAGTTTTTACTCATTACAGGTTTGTTTAGGTATATACTGGCAAAACAAACAATTGCTTTCTGGAAGGAATTAATTTATAGTAAAAGTAATTGCTTTTAAGTTTCTATAAGCAATTCAATAAAAACCTAGAATGTTGCCACATTTGTCACAAATAAATAAAAGCAAAGTTAACCTCCTAAACATACCTTTAGGCATATCCTTAGCTCTCGTTGCACTTGCCTAGGTGGTGCCTCGATCTTAATTTTTGGCAATAAGTCTTGAATAACATCAATCTTCTGAAAACATTTTAAAACCAAATAAGTTGAGTTACAAGTAAAAATATAGCTAGTTAAAAAAAAACTCAAAACTTCGACAAAACACCTTAGTTGTGAAACAAATTTTTAAAACCATTTTGTTTATCAAAACTAAAACTAGTAGCACTTTAAGTCGGTAAATTAATTCTGCAGTATTCCTGTAGCCTCTGTTTCATAAATAAAGAACAGTAAAAAATCTGAATATTGACCAAGGGGCAGGGAAAGCTACGCTCCGCAAATAATACCCCGCACATGTCATTGGTGAAACATCATCACACCACCATGACCATCATGTTATTATTTACATGTATTCATAGCAATGAGAACAAAGGCATGCACATGGCATTAATACAAATGACTTTGACATCTTACTGAAGTCATTAATTCCTTAAAAGCACATGACATTGTTTACATACAATTTGACATCGGGAACAACAAGGAGGCCCGTTTCAATTGGCCAGGGTCATTGAGAAGGGGCTAAGTTAATGTAAGTTTTTATTCTCTACAGTTTATGTATAAACTGGCAAAACAAACAATTGCTTTCTTAAGTACAACTGCTTAAAAAATTACCGTCCAATAGTCAAATTGCAGCGTCCAATGAGGGACGTTTTGGCTATTCAGCCATCATCAAGTTTAGGACAATGTCCTTCATCAGTAATTAATTATAAAAATAAAAACACAACACATGAAACACACGATTGTACAATTACATGCTTGCACATTTTCTTTTTATTATATACATCTAGTGGGCCCACTGTCTACTAATGGACTGCTGGTGTTACGTCTGCGGTATTTTACTATTGAAGGGATGTAAACATCTTTCTTCTTCTATTCTAGCCTGTATTAAACAGTATTTTATATACATGATTATTTGTATTACAAGGCGAAACTAAAGTTTAAAGTTAAATTTTAATCTTTCAATTTATTATTATTGATATACAAATATTTACTGTTTCCATACGTTTAATGTTATTATAATATATGTGTAGAATTAATAATAACATCAAAGTTAAGATGGTAAACACATGCAGTTAAATGTCTATTCATTGCAAATACATTCAATAAACATAAAATGTTGGTTTTATAATCAGTCTAGACCTAACCTAAAATTATTGTGTGTATGTTTAATTTATTTTATCTGTCTTAGAGGCAACAGACATACAATAATTTTAGGTAAGGCCTAGACTTAAAATTACTTTCTAGGCCGTAGTATTAGAAAGCAGTAGTAAATTTTACGATTTCATTTAAATAATTAACAAAATATGTTGGTAATTAAAAATGTAATATTAGGCTTCTTGATAATTTACATGTTTTACTAATTGCCGAAACGGCCGTCGTACTACGGCAGTAAAACAGAATATTGTAAGACGGTAACAGCATTTATTTATTAAATCAATATTCGGAATATAATTATAAAACTTATCTTCATAATGTCGCATTTCAAATAACAATGATTTAATAGTATCATTATAACTTCTTCTTTTGTTGTACGGATGCAAGGTCTCTAGATAGAAAAGGTTACCTCATAGTCATGTAAACAAACTCAAACCCCTCGACCCGTTCCCTGTCCAGTGACGTCATTATAGTACAAAAACACCGCGCTACCATGAAAGATGTATGTTTCGTCGTACAAGTTACCTCATTTTTTTAAAAATAGATGTATTAAACTATTTTTGGGGTTGCAGTTTTTTAAAATGATACTTAAGTTACACATTTCAACATTTGTAATTGTAAGAATATATCTTAACCTTTTCAAAAACATTATGTTTATGTCATTAATTTGCAATTTACAATAATAACAAAAGTATAATCATACAAATTTTAATTTATATTTTTACTGACTAAAATTTAAAATAAAAAGCTATCTTGGTAATACATTTTAAATCATATAACTAAAAAGCAGTCATTAAAATTGTATTTAATATTTTTTACAGCATAAAAAAGAAAAAAATGCAATTGCGATAATACATTTTAATCTATATAATAAAAATTAAATGCTATTCGTTGGTAAGCATCACTTGGACCGATTTTGCTATTTTTTGTTTTAAAATGTTCGTAATAGTCCGAATTAGGTTTTTATGAAAAGACATTTTTGAAAAAAATTCCCAGAAAAGTTAAAAATAAAACAAGCACTCACAGACGTCATAGAAAACTTCTGGTGGTACCAGAATCTTCGTAATTTTATTGCGGAGAGTTTAAAAGCTTTTGAGCTTTCTAGCACGAGTTGTAGCGCGTCGGGGTCACGTTTTTGGGTCAACATTTTGAAAATACAGTGCGGGGTAACGTTTTATACGTTTTGGGTATGAAAAAAACGATTCTGAGAGTTAAAAAGTCGTAGAACGTCAGGGTCATGTTTTTGGATCAACATTTTGAATATACAGTGTAACGTGCTGTGTCTTCACAAGCCGTTTACAAACAAATTTATTAATAGAAAAATAAAAAAATAAAAATAAATAATTTTGACAAGTTTCTTCTAAGTTGATTTTAATAAAAAAATAACCTTAGCTGCGTAACAATTATTTGTAACATCCTACCTTCAATCCATGTACTTTACTTATTTAATTATTAATTCAAAATATTACAACACCTTATTCCCTTAATTATAACAAAAACAATCAAACATAACCCCAAAATTGAAGTTAGGTTATGTTTTAGTCAGATCTGTGTCTATCACAGTTGACTATCAAATCTCTGTTACGCATTAATTTATCACATCTGTGCGTACAGTTAGTTGGCTACAAAGTGGACTCTTCTGGAAGCTTGGCATCTATGTCTTTACACATAGAAGCCTTTACCGCCAAACGTATCACCTTCACCAACGACCGACGCTATTTTATATCACTTATAAGCTACACTGAAGTTAATTTTCTAATTACAAGGTTCGATTTACCATAAAGTACTTCTGGGAAGGAGAAAACTCAAATTAAGAAAGCATAGTAGTTGGCATTAATATTTTAATACGTCATTTTAGTTTTTAAAACATACAAATAAATAAAGAAACTATATTGGCAAATCATTACCACACTTACCAAACTCAGACACTCAAGCATACATACTAATTATTAACCATTTCATTTTAAATCTATAACAACTTATATTATTAAAATATTCAAATGCAGACTTAGTTAAATTTAAAATTATTACTTACGTATCTTTATTTTATAGTGCACTTTTGAATTATTAAAAAAAGAGAAACTTACAAAACTTACACTCTAGCCTCGTCGTATTTGATTCACTTAGACACTCGATGAAAGGTTTATATGCGAAGCATGTTCAAGTCACACCACGCCATTACTCAAGATTTTCAAAGTTAATTCTATCGTACTACATCACGCACAAATTTACGTTGTCTTATAAAAAAGTGCACGGCACTGTCTCTACTTTCATTAAGACATTGTTTAGCGGTAATTAAACCTCAATTACCGCTAAAAACCACATTGTGAATACTTCTCACAAGACTACCTATAAACAGGTCCACACTCTATCAAATCTGCTGCACGATTGAGAACAAGGCTTCTTCTTTGTTAGCGTCCTTCTCCTCTATGTGACGTCATATCGTGTGATCTTGCTAGGGAGCGGCAATAGGATGTCTCCCTAAATCGAACTTACCAACATCTCAGACCAAAATTCTGTCTTTGTTTGTCACAGCATCATAGATGAATTATACATACTACCAACATAATATATCAAATTTATTTCCTTCAATGTCTTTTAATATTTATTACTCATGGGCTAGAAATTTAGTGAATCACTTCTTCAACCTTCCCCAACACTGTTCAATGTTTTTGTATTTTAAACATCGTGAAATACAATTGAATAGTTTAAACAAAATTGAAAAAGACTTTAAGTAAGATTTATTATTTTATGTTATTTATTAGAAACGTCTGCATTTCCCTTTGAATTTCTATGTTTATTATTTTTTATGAAAATGCTAAGTCCTTTAAAATAGGCTAAAATGTCCAAAATTTACATTATGACCCCCTTTACGTTATACCCTTATTTAAGTGATTAAAATCCCTGAAACTCACATATATTACAACAGTGTGGGGTAACGTTTTAACTTATTTTTTTAAACTAAATGTAACAAATAAAAAGTAATGTTTAACTTTAATTTTCTTTCAATTCATGTGTTCTGTCCGGACGAGCCGAAGTCTCGAAAAAGTGTTTCATCTTTTCACTAGTTTTAAGTTAGATTAACAAACTAAAAGTAAACACAAACAAAAATCAGCAAAAAATGCTTACTGTATTAAAATTCAATTAATTTTTTTTTTTTGTGTTTAACGTCCTGCTGTTTTGCACTTAAGGCTAATGAAGACGGGACCTACAGTTTTACGTGGAATCCGAACCACAGCCAACGGTGTCTGTTAAGAAACCATTTAGAAAATTATTCGGGGTCAATGGGAATTGAACCCGGAACTTTTCCATTGATGGTTGCCATGACGATGGATAAAGCATTGACGCCTTAACAACCACGGCCATCGTGGCCTAAAATTCAATTAAAACATCGGTTGTTACATATCTATATTCTTAGAGATATGCTGTTTAAAATATTGTTTACATAAAATATACCATATCTATTAATTGTTTAATATTTTTCAAACATATTTTCGCTTTAAAAAAAATAACAATAAACAAATTATTTGACACCATGCAAACCATAAACATACATGAGTTTTAAAATAATTATAATGAAAACTAAACAAACAATCTAAATGAAACAAAAATCCATTAAAATATCACATTTTTATCTTTATTTTGATATTTAATTGTATATGTAAATACTAAACAATATCTTATAATACTAATCAATATATTTATATAAAATCCACTGTCTCGGCGTTTGTCCGCGATAAACTCCGATACTACTCCATATATTTCTTCTACTTTAAACACTTTATATACACTAATTTAAAAAAAGTTTAAGTTTAAACAAAAAACACAAGCCGTCAAACATTCACAAATTAGTAACGCGTATAAACGTAAACAACAGAACTTTGATCACTGTCTAGTTGTACCAATAACTTCGTCACAGCCCCCACTCCACTTTTTTTTATATTTCCCGAATGAGGTAACCTTTTCTATCTAGAGACCTTGGTACGGATGCACCCAAAACTCATCATTGGTCATAACGATAACGGTAATATATACTATATATCATACACTTTTGACACTTTAAAAAAGGGAGAGATATGTCTAAAAATAAATGCCAGGGAACTTTGAGTGAACGGTTCGTTTCAATGTGGGTTGGGAATGTTTCAGTCAAACTGAAACATTTTGTTTCGGTTTGCTTCAATCAAATTGTTTGGTGCAGTGTGGTTTCAGCCTAACACTACAATCACTTCTGCAGGTTCTATGAATAAATTAATAAGATTTTCAAAGTTGTAAAGTACTTTTTGAAACACCCAGTATATTATGAGTGTTGATTTTATATACGTTAATTCTAGCATATGCAAGACTGAACTATAGGGGAATAATTATTTCCAGGTAAAACTGAGCTAATATACCAGACACTAGTAGGTTAAGAAAGTACAACATAATGGGTTGGTAAAATAAGTACCTGTAACTCATTATCCCCTTCATATTCAGTTTGACAATCATGATCAGAATGTCCATCTTCTTCCTTGGGCGAAAGATTTAGTTTTATGTCTTGAAACGAGACTAAATCCTTTATCACTTCAAGTTTCTGTAATAGAACAAAAAATAACATAACCTCAGAGTGCAGAACTTCATAGATAAGTGGAGCATGTTTTACACACCTCTCATAAAAAACATACAATTTAATATTAAAACATTAACACTATAAACATCAACTCCAAATGCTATTATAGCACGGTCATTTTAAATAACAAGAATTACAAAGAAAATCAATAAGAAAGTTTTAAAAAAGTGAAGAGGACCTAACCAAAGAGTTGAGCTAAAATAGAACATTGTCAAACTTATTTTAAATGTTGTGTCCAACATGGACTAAAGCATAGTTACACATCTGTTTTTGATGAAATTAAAATCATTCTCGCAGAGAGTGATAAACTGTGACCCCTGACATAGCCTAAAAATAAACTTTCTAATAATATTCCAACTTAAGAAATATCAATGGTTTTCAGCCATATGTAAACTAGAGTCATGTATGCTAACTCCTCAGTATTAAGGCTGCTGACTAGTTGTGTGATGCAGCATTTGATTTCATTGTGTTTTGTAGCAGTTTTAAATGTGTTTAAAATTTGGCATTGATGTAGATCCCGTAGTGTGTGAATGTGCTGAGCTTGGCATGGCTCGCAAAGTGTGGAAATAAAACATCCATATCTTTTCATATGTTCGAAAATTACCAGCCACTCAATGTATTACAAAGATAACACTATGAATAACAGAATAGCGTACACAATAAACTATCAAAAGTACTTTAAAATATATTTACCTCTACAGGATTAGGCTCTGGTTTTATTGGACAGTCGTGGGACAACGCTGAAGAAGACTCCAGCCTAGCTTCTACTTTAGGTACAAGATCTGGTATTAATACGTCAACCTAATGGAACACATTAAACATAAGTTTACACAGACAACATAAAGGTACTGAACCATATTGAAAGGCATAAACTACACACCAACAAAAAAAACTGATTCATTGTAACGTCATAACATTTTGTAGAAAGTTATTTTTACTAGGCTACAAACAAATATTAAAGAAAAGAAAAAAATTTGAATTTATTAAATGTAATACATATTATTAAATAATAAATGTAAATAAGCTATTTCAAAAGGTCAAATCGGACTTGCCAAATTTAAAAATCTGCTAGGAAGCTGCAAGGTGGCTTATTTGTAAGTTGTTGGGAATTAAAGTTAGAAAAAATATATTTTCATGAATTTTAAAACAAAAGTATTGAATGTTTTATCATCAAAACAAAAAGCAAACCTTAGCTGATAGACATGTTTTAGTATAGATATAGGCCTAATAGTTTTATGTTGTTTTTTTTTTTTTTTTGTTCTAAAGGATATCACTTTTTAGGCGCAGAGATATTTATTTTATAAAAACTATTTAATAAAAAGGTGGGTATAGCCTACTAAACAGTTTTTATAAAAGAAGATTTATGTCTTGTATTTTTACATTAAAAGCAGATTTTTACGTATACTCGTGAAGTATATTTTCTCTAAATAAACAGTGGGGCAGACCACCCCAGGCCTCACTATAAATTTTGCCTCCAAATTTTGTTATTAGAGGTTATCGAATCGGTAACAATTTTACTCATGAGCAAAAGAGTTGCTGAACAAAGCAAGTAGGCCAATTATCAAGTCACCTGATGATTTCAGAATTCAGTTTAACTGACAACATTCCATGGTGAAGTAGTCAAATTCGTAGCATGGCTTTGATTTATCTGTAGGCCTACATTTTCTGAAGTTAAATATTTGTTACTGTTTTGCCATTTACTAAAATCATTTTAGTAGGTTTAGGTTACTGGTGTAGTATAGATTATCTATACAAAAATATTGTAACTTACCTCTGCTTTAACATCCGCCAAAGGATCTACATCATTACTGAAGTCTCGAATCCTGATCAACAAATATAAACACATCCAACATTTAGTAATGTTATCATTAAATAAATGCCTTATACAAACTAACCCTAGCAGTGAAAAGCATTTGTTGTTGTCTTCGTGATAATCTATTGATAAATTACTGTTTTATTTTCTGTCCTTAATATATTTTAATAAACTACAAATCAAACTCACTTGAACAATTAATTAATTAAACCGCGCCCACTCAATAACTTGGTTTAGGTTTTCTTTATTTTTTATAAACTTTAGTCTGTTGGATATTATTACAATTATTTGGAATTAATAAAAATGGAATAAAAATTAGAGTTCATGTGTGAGTAATAAAGATAACTAAATATTATGTAAAAACTAACTGTATGAATGAGTGTACGGTACTTTCATAACTAGAGAACCACTGATGCAATTTTAATGGTTCACTTTTAGATTTAAGTAAAGCTTTTGTTTCACACAAGATACTCATTGATAAGTTGCTGCATATGGGGTAACCAGTCTAGAACTGTCCTTGTTTAGGACCTACCAAACTGATAGGCTGCAAATGATAAAATTTTATAATCAAGGCTCAGACTTTCGAATTGTACCCAACAAGTGCTGTGCCTCAAGGCTCTATACTGGGTCCCTTTTTGTTTGCTATGTATGCTAAAAATTTACCGGATTATTTAAAAACAAAATATATTTTATACTCAGGTGACACAACCATTTTAACAGTCAACAAAGACCCAATAAAAATTGAGGATCTCAAAAGATACTATACTCTAATTGTATGACTGCATCCTGTAAGCAGAGCCGGCTCAAGCGTAAACTGCCGCATGTGCAAATCTACTGGGGGGTCCGGGGCGTGAGGCTAAAAAGAATTTTTTTTTGAAAAATTGGTGCTACTTGGTGAGTTTTAATGAATTTTTAGATAGTTTTTGATCTTCTTAGAACTGAAGGTTCAAGATGCATAACTGCATGTTTTTAAATATTTAAGATCCAAAAAATATCAAGTTTTTATAGCCCTGCTTCTTTAATTTATAGAATTTGTCGGTATAGGGTTAATGATTTTGCCAAAACCAATTATTAGTCTATCTGATTGAATTATTTATGACATGTATTTAACTAAAGTAAGCCAGTGAAGAATAAAAAAAAAAATTATTTAATATATTTTGTAAACATAAATAATACAGAACGGCTAAAAAGAGTAATACAGAATTTTTGTTGTTCAAAATTAAATTTACCAACCTAAAATGTTACTGCTAAATGTTAAACCAGAGATTATATTAAAACACGTAACAATACAAAAAGAAAAAGATATCCAATGACACTACAAACCTGCTTTTACTTAAGATTTTGAAAAGTATACTTTTCTTGACTTTTTGTTTGCAAATTCAGTAACGATTTTGCTTATATAAATTTTTTCAAGAATCAAACACTCTGTAGATATCATGGAGAGTCCTAACAATCTTTCTTGGGACATTGAAGACCTCAGATAGTTTTTTATTGTTTTTAATTTAGAGAAACTCCTTTCCCCTGAAGCAACAGAAACTGGAAGTGTTAGCATAATTCTTAATGCTACTGTTACGGGTGGGAAGTTCTCAGCAAACCCGTTTTCAGTTATGAAGTTTAAAACATCCACAGGTCCTTCAATCATGTTTTTTTTTAAATTTTATAGATTTTTAATCATACTTTTGATAATTTTTACCTCTTCGTATCAGTTGAAAGCTATATTAATAATAAGGGTTTTGCATATTATTACTGCATAGCAAAGTCAAATTACACTGGGAAAAATGAACGTAAAACAAAACAAGCTAAAGAAAGTACTTGCAGCAAATCCGGTTCAGGAATCAGGACACAATACTGCGGAAATGTGGATTCCATTTTTGCATTAGAGGTAGACAGGGCCGGATTTCCCAATAGGCCCGGGCCTATGGGCGCACGGCCGAGAGAAACAAAATACGGTATCTAGAAATAAAATAAATAGCTAAAACTTAACATATTTTTTGAATTGATTACAAAAAAATCATTCTGATTTTGAAGTTCATTGGAACAAATAATTGTTGGTAAAGTTAAACTATTTTTCAACATTAGGCCTACGCATCAACTTCCTTTCAAATACTTCTTGTAAGCTGTGTTTCTGAGGTTAAACCTATTTTATAATGTATTACAGAGTTTTTTTATTTATTTGCCCAAATGACTAAATTGAACAAAAAATAAGTTATTGACATAGCAATGGCTAAGCTTTGTTGCGAGAATGCTCTGCGGGTTGGATCGTTTTGTTTCAGTCCCACAAACGTGAGCTCGTTATTTAATACATAAAATTATTAAAAGTGTTAAATCCGGCCCTGGAGTTAGAGACTAGGGAGCGGATGGCGGGAGGGGGGGAGAATGAAGTAAAAAACAGAAAAAATGAGTTGGCCGGCTGGATGAATCATACTATGCTTTAAAGCGCCTCCAACCCAACCCACTGCTCTTGTTTATGTTTGTTTAGTCTACTAATCAAATAAAACTGCTTCAATTGTAAAAGTAAAATTGTTTTCTTTACACTCCAGCTACTGGATTTTATAAAATTCCTTACGCAAGATGTACTACAGTAACCTTATTTATCACAATTTTTTGCGGCCCTGCTGGCTTGGCGCACGCATCGCACCCCCCTTAAACCGGCTCTGCCTGTAAGCATGTACTGTGTACTTTATATTTAGTCTTATATATGCATCTTGTATCTCTAATGATGTTTGTGCTTTACTGGCCATGCCTATTATATGACTCTGTCTTGTAAGTATGTACCTTGACTACTGGATCTTATGAATGTACCTTGGATCTGTAGTATTTAAAAAAATAATATTTACTACCTTCATTTGTCTTGTGAAAATAAAATATATAAAAACAAAGTCACTTAAAAATATTTAAGATTACCAATTTTTGTTTAGCCTTAGTTATTTGTACATACTCACCACTTCACTGGAATTTCCACTTCGTCATCCATTTCTTTCTTAATTTCATCAACTGTAAAAAGCGGGTCCATTTTCTGCCAAATAAAACCACTCGTTATTTATAAACCTCTTTAGGCTACATATATGTGATAAATTTAAGCCTCTTTAGGAAACCAACTCTATCCCGACTTGCCTATATTTTTTAAATTCGAATGACAGATAAAATTAATTTTTACTAAGTCAGTAATATGATAACCTTTACTGGTGTTATACTTAGCACCATTGTAATGGTTGATATGCAAAGATGAACACAATAGGCTACAGACCAATTAAATAACTTTGCAAGGAATAAAAAAAAAACCTGAAATGTAAAATAGTACAAACAGGCTACTCCAAACTAGACCAATATCAGTTGTAAAGAAATAATGTTAATTGTTTGGTATAGATAAGTAATAACAATAGCTTAACATTTATAATAGAAGGACCACTGTGTTAAGGAGAAAACAGATAACCAACAGGTTTTCTCTAAAATTCATCTAAGGTTATACAGAATGATAACTGCATGTAGTAATTATTGTAAGCGACCAATCAGGTGATGTTTATTATTTTGTATTGTAGCCTAATGGTACCAAAATTTGTTTTATTCATAAACAGTTGGTACATCATACCAGGGATCATTTCATAAGTCATCAATCCCTGATACCATTCATTATTTTTTTTTTAAGCAGCCCATTATACTCATATCCCATTCCAAATAATTAGCAATAAGATCATTGATAATAATTCATCATGTTGTAAAATAATATAGTCTTAAGTGTAGGCCTATACTAAAAAAATTGTAAGCGGAAAGACAATGGAAAAGGCTGAGTAAGAAGAAGAGGAAACATGGCAAGAGGGAGGAAGAAAATTGTATTTTAAATTATAGAGACTCAGTGTCTAGCTTTCAATGGCAGGAGTGATTAAAAAAATCCAATTCATTCCGTATCGTTTCTTATTGTGTGGCAGAAACGTCAGAACAAGTACAGTAGAAGTCCGGTTATCCGAGGTCCGATTATCCGAGCCGCAGGGTTAACCGAGGCAAGTTTTAAAAGTATATTATTGTATAACAAAAAGATTTTATGATGATTTTGAATATTTTTACAATCAGAGTGTCTAGGAAATTAATACAGTACAGTACTGCGAAATTAGCGCTTGTGTCAATCGGCCGGTGCTAGATCGAGTATGACTCACCTAAATTGGCGGTTGCTAGGTCGAGTATTTGTACCTCTACTGGCTGCTGCTAGGTCGAGCCCTTGTTATTGTTTACTGCCCGCGCCCCCGTCTGTCAGTCTACGCCGGGCTGTGCGCTTCAGTGGTGTGTTTAAGTCAGTTTTGTGCGTGTCAAAGATGAGTGGTAAACGTAAAAGGGTTGTGGTTTCTTTGGAAACAAAGTGGAGTGCAATTAAGAGGTTGGATAAAGGGGAAAGTATTAAATCTGTTGCCACTGATTTGGGTGTTGGAGAAGTTACAGTTGGCGATTGGAAGAGAAAGCGAATAAAAATAGAAAAGTGGGTTATGCAAAGTGCTAGTGTTGGTGTTAGTGATTTGAAGAGGAAAACTATGAAAAAGGGAGAATATGAACAGACATCCGAGGCTTTATTTCTTTGGTTTTGTCAAATGAGAAATGTGGGGAGTCCTATTACTGGTCCAATGTTGCAGTCTAAAGCCGCACAACTTCACAAGCTGTTGAAGGACGGCGACGAAAACTTCACAGCCAGCGATGGATGGCTAAATCGATGGAAAAATAAATATGGTGTCAGACAGTTAAACATCTCAGGCGAAAAGCTTTCTTCAGACTCCAGTGAAGTTGCTGAATTTCGGGAAAAGCTTACTGATGTTGTTTCTAAATTGGGACTGACGTCAGAACAACTTTTCAATTGTGACAAAACCGGACTGAATTTTAGAATGTTACCGTCAAAAACCTTGGCATCTGCCCAAGAAAAAACCGCACCAGGCTTCAAAAAAAGTAAGGACCGTGTAACAGTCCTACTGTGTTGCAATGCTTCAGGCACTCTAAAATTAAAACCTTTGGTTATAGGGAAATCAAAAAAGCCAAGGGCTTTTAAAAATTTGGACATGGCCTGCTTACCGGCTTTGTATATAAACCAAGCAAGAGGTTGGATGGAAAAAAATATTTTCAGAGTGGTTTTTTAATTCTTTTGTACCGGTGGTAGAAGCATACCTTAAAAAGATTAATCTTCCCCGGAAGGCCCTTTTAAAAATAGACAATGCTCCGTCCCACCCAGACCTCGATGAAATGACAAGTGGTGACATAAAGTGTATGTTGAAAAAAATATCAGTGAAAGATGCAGTGTATTGGTCTGCTATGGCGTGGGATGAAGTGAAAAACAAAACGCTTCAAATATCATGGAGGAAGCTTTTTGATCTGGAAAAACCGAAAAAGGACAATCCAGCCCAACAACATGTCAATGAACTGACACAGTTGGCCAACCAACTTCCAGTACCTAACAGCCGAAATTGACAACGAAGACATTCAAGAATGGTTGAAAGATGACGATGTAAACCAACTGACGGACGATGAAATTATCAACATGGTTATAATTGGACAAGGAGAATTAGAGGAAGAAGAAGATACAACTGAAACTGTAACCAAAATTTCTCATGCTGAGGGTTTGAAACGAATCGAAGCAGTATCTGAATATATGGAACAGCAGGAGGAAACCACGGCAGCCGAGTTAATGATGCTACAGCGTTGGCGCTACACCTCCGCTAAGAAGAGAAACAAAACCATGATGCAAAAGACAATAAAAGACTTTTTTGGCAACTGATTGTAAGTAATGTATATATCAAAACTTATATTTTTTCATCACAAATTACTTTTCCTACTGTAAATAAATTTAATTATTCAGTTTCAATACGATTTATGATTATTTTTAACCTTTTTCATTGACCTCCGTGTTATCCGAGTTTTTCGTTATCCGAGGTGGTCCCGGTCCCGTTTAGCTCGGATAATCGGACTTCTACTGTATATAAACTAAAATAAAGCAAGAGAGAAATAAGCATATCATTCTAAGCTACAATTCACAATAGCACGTACATTGCAAATAAGAAACACACCTCCAGATAATTATTGTGGTGAGTTAACTCTAACGCATTAGCCTACTTCACATTAGACATTCAGACACGATCTCCAAAATTGAAAAATTCTAAATTATAAATTAATGATCTACAATCACCTCTTCAATTTCCTAACCACCAGAAAATATATTTTAAACACGTCTTTTATTAAAAATAAGTTAAAATTATTGTTATCCATTTCAACCATCCCATCAATTCCAATCATCCTTCATTAGTCTTAAGCCTAGATTAAGAAGTCACAATACAAATTTTGTTAAAAGTTAAGTAAGTTACGTATTTATTTTATTCAATTACGATTATTCTTTTTTAATATTACCATCAGCAAGGCGGCAACAACTAAAAAACTAAATTATAAAGCTTAAACGCAAGATTTTGTTAAAACGCATTAAATTTGTAAATATATAATACGGTACTCAATTTTGTTAACAATCAATAAACCAGTTGTAAAAACCATTTCACAGCATACCTGTTTTATTTATAAATCGACGTTAAAACAACGAAAAATTCGTAAATAGGTGGCACAAGTTTATTATTCGACCCTAGGCTACTAACCTATTACAACAGATATGCAAGAATAAAAAAATAAAACCTAAAAGGTTCTAACCTATAGTATTTAGTCACAGTATGTTTATGTCACAGTATTCAACATTTAACAGTAGAATGTAAAACTTCGTTGTCTGCAAAAATATTAGGCTAGGGTCGAATAGTAAATTAAGCCCAAATAGGCTATTGCAATTTCTTAATCGTAATATCTTCAAAAGAAATGAACTTCTAACACAGATGTAATTAAGAATAGACCCCAAAGTAATCTATCATGTTTCAAATGTCTAAACATAAAATATATAAGTTGGTAACACCAATTACTTTAGGCTATTTTTTTAATTATTATTCTAGCATTTCTGTTGCCATTGGTCAGCTGAGGGTCGAATAGTTAATTTGCTCCATTGTTTTGTATAGGCATAACAAAATTGCAATCCCTAGAACAAAAAAAATATACAATCCAGAGTTTGGCGTAACTTTACTATTCGACTCCCCGCTCATATGTTTGCAAAAGAAGACCTTTTTTTTAGGATAGAGAGTAGTGCTGCCAACCTAACTATATTTTAATGTTCACAAAAATCGTATTTTAATCACTTTTTCACAACCACAAATAGAAACACTTTATAAAATTCACTTAACAAAAGACGAATTGTAATACATATATTTATATTACTTAAGAAATACACATTTAAACACCTTTTATTAATCGATGTACATAGGTCTGAACTGAACTGATGAAAATAAACATTGAAATGGTTTTGTTATTGTTTTACACTGCTAAAGTCAATAGAAGAAGACATGAGTAAAGTATCTGTTTAACTAGTATTTTAACATTTGTATGGATTGTGATAATTGATTTAATTATACTGTACACAAAAAAACAAATGAATTACTTTTTAAACTCTCCATAACAATTATTAAGATGAAATACTTGTGTCTACTGCTGGAGTCATGCTTTAATGTATGGGATTGTGGATCTGCTATGCGGGCGGTATTTGCCCCCACTTTTCCACTAGTGGTTATTGCTGGATTGTTCCAGTTATTGCTAGCTTCACACCGCTTTTAAATAAATGTAATTTCTTGTAACACCATTATCAGGCATAAATATTTGGGAAGGTTTTTTGATATTATTTTATTAAGTAAACACTTACCTTCGATGAAATTCGTCAAATGAGAAGAAATGAAACAAAACGGAGTAAATGTTTTAAGGAGTCGGTGGACCCACTGTTGCTGCTGGTTCCAACTTCCAAAATATGAAAAAAATGAAAACAACCAAAACAAAGTAATACGTCATGGTAACCAGTGTTGCCAGATGCTATACACGTAATTTCCCCACCAGTTACATAAAAATTCCCCAATTGAAATTACATGTAATTATTATAGCCCAAACATATTATAGAACATAATACATTTATATACATATATATATATAATATAAATTATATAAATAGGTAACGTAGTTAAGGTATACATGTCATGTCACTTATGTATGTGTGTGTGTATATATATATATATATATATCCCCAGAGATCTTCGCAGTGTTTCAAACCCAGTAACGTTTCAGACTCAGTAGATTGATTAAAAGTGGTGAGTTCAATACACTGCGAACATCTAATTTATACAGACTAAAACCAGGACCGCAGAGTGTATATAGGGAAGGCAGTGTTGCCAGGTGCAAAAAAATAAAATCGGAAGTTGGACCCAAAAAAGTCGGAAGATTGTAGGAAAAGTCGGAAGAAAATAATATGTAATGTAAAATAATGAATAGAATACACTATACTTAAAACTGAGTCTAAAAAACAATAGTGTCAATTATGTATAACTATTTAGCCCCTAACACTTTTTACTCGGGCATTATGACTCGGGCACAATATGACTATGACATAAGGAGAGTCTAGGTTTCCGAAGAACATTATTCATGAATTACTTAGCAAGCAGATCACATGGTAAACAATGCTAAAACAAAAAATAAGTTGTTTGATGGGATAGGTCATTGTGAAAATTGAACAC
>JAGFPH010005638.1:31779-49617 GCA_018207615.1 Philaenus spumarius
GAATCTGGTGGAGCCCCCATATAAAAATAAACCTTACAGAATAAAGTGGCCCAAATCAAAATAGTAACCTTACATTGTATAAAGTTATTGTATGTATATATGATTTTTATTATTTGTCTGGGAACTAAGTGTATAGCTCAATCGCTTTACTGACGTTGTGGCCTGGGAAATAACTTAGTTCTGGTTAAATAAAACGCGTAATTTAAGATAATTATTATTTAACAAGGACACAATAAGACACGAACTGTAGAAACAACTTGTTTTAACAGGTAATAACACTAAGAGCATTGACATTTTCGTTAATAACAAGATGAGGATTATCAGATTTCCAGAATCCTCTTATCCTGTGATAGATACTTCTACAGCATCAATAATAAATGTTGCTGCATCAGTCAAAAAATGTTTGTATAAAAGTTACATCTTGGTATAATATGTAATACTTACACATTTCTATGAGCACTGATTACCTTGTATACTTCGTAAGCCTATACAGGGTGGAAAAAGTCTGGGAACGGTTTAATATTTCGTATATAAAGATAATTTGAAGGTAGATGTGATTGAGGAACTCTATGTAAAAATACTATTTTATTAACATTTCTAAAAATGTATTCGCCATCTTGGATCCGTCTTTTTGAATGTAACTTTATTTTTTTATTAAATGGGAAGGTGGTCATGTGATACATCATTTTGATTTAGAATTTAAAGAGCAAACCAACGGTGAAATTTGCACATCCATATCTTTAACCGATTGAAAATGGCGGCTAATAAAACAACGAAATCGTTTTTCCGATTTTGCCCTATTTCGCTGTATTATGTTTTTTTTTAATACTAATTATTATTCTTGTTGGATTTAGAATTAAGTATGCTTTTAAACGATATGCCACTCAACGATATTCAAACTTTTTTTTATATAAGAAATATTAAACCGTTTTCAGACTTTTTCTCCGCCCCTATAAGTTATATAAAACTGTAAAAGGGCGTTTATACTTTACTTTGGAAAAATACAATTTTATAAATAATCCTAAATAAATTTGGTTCGAACCGTGATGATAATCATACATAATATATTTTACACTTTTAAATGACATTTTATAAATACAATACTTAAAGTTACTCTAAAAACACTCATAAATTGATAAAAATTAAATGAAGAAATATGCTTCTTCAATTAAACTTTTTGTATTTTATTGTGTGTTTATTTTAGATAGAAACTCACCATAGATAATAATTATTAGGTATTTCAATTGCATTGTTTTCTTCCAACAGCCCCTGACTGTTCATAACGAATTTAATGAACAGTCGGTGTTCACAATCTATACGTATGCATAAGGGAAAAGTTTCACTGAAATTAATAAAAATGAATTACACTTAATTTAAAGTACGAGGTTAAAAGAGCTGTACCTTCGTATGAAAGAGTTATTGGTATTTTGTAATGCCAAGAGCAGACGGAACCACGGGAGAAAACAAAAGTCCCACACAGCACAGTACAGCACAGCAATATGTCGCTTGACGGATAAACTCAAACAGCCTACTTTTGTCTCAAGAGATAACTTAATGTTCTCACTTCTTCTTGATGAAGATTCTGATGTCTCTAAGGAGCGTCTATTCAGTCCAAGTACTTTAAAGAAAGACCTAATTCTGTTTCTTTTTTTTAAATAAAAATAACGGTTTAGTTAAAATTTTTGTTTTGCACCTACAAATGGTCTCTGAAGTGGAATCATTTCCAGCAAAAAAAGTTAATGGGTTTTTAAACCAGGAAAGAAGTTTTTTGTTTAATATGCATTACTTTCCGTCAAATATTTTAATACGTGAATTCAATTACAGAAGATTTATTTACAAAAATTGTAATTATAATTAGTGTATGAACGGCTTATTCTTGCCTACATTTATGAGAAAACAATTGTCATAACTTATACATTCTTTATTATTATTACCAAGCCAAACATTATATTAGACTAATTTGGTTTTATTTAAAACTTTTTAAAAGTTGAAATATTATTTTTTACTATTACTTCCGTGCAATGCATTAAACTAATGAAATATCTGAAAAAAATAAAATATGTATGAAAACATTTCAAATTTTTCACCACATTGGAAAGTGGAAGATAGTATCGAAATTATAAACACCAAAATGCAGTAAAAAGTCCGGGGTTACTTGCAATGTAAAACAGCTGAAATACAAATATGTATAGTTCTTGTTTCATGTAAACAATTAATATGTTGCATTAAATACAACTGTAAATAAAAGTCATGACAGACTATTTTTAGAAAACAAATACATACAAAATTCCAAAATTGTTCATAGTTTATAAATAAAATTTAGAGTGTTGTATTCAAAACTACGAAAGTAAAGAAAATTTGTATTTATAATATTTAAACAAAACTAACTCAAATAACTATGTGCAACCTACTTTCAATTATAAGCAGTATTTACATACATTTTGTTTCTTCATAAAACTGAACATAATCTTCATATATTTATTATTTAGAAACCACACAGCTTCGGAAGTTTATTTCTGTTTCCTAAGGTTTACAAAATGTTATTTCAAATTACTTCTTCAATTCTGCGACAAAATTTCCTCACTTACATACACTGTTATTTTGTCGAATTACAACAACAAATACAAAAGTTTAAGCCTGTTGTTAATTTTAAACACAATTTGTACACTACCTCGACACTCGGCTCTAAAGTTGATCACGTCAACTCAACTTTGAACATTGTCATTTTAACGTCTAAGTGCTGTTCCCTGTATTTTGTACGTCTTTCCAATATCTAACGCCATACTAATTATTTTGTTGTTCAGCATTTCTTTCTATAATGTGCTAAAGTTTCAAGTGCACTTAAATAATTACCACTTTGATAAATAAATTGTGAACGATTAGTTTGCTTAATCTTACCTCATTCACAACAACTAACACTTTCAATATTTGGGAACTGATGGCTGCCTACAGTGTACGTTGTACTTTTTGTATAATTGTGTATTTTTTATTTTATATACAATATATAATACAAGTTGATATTGTAACGGTTGCACTCTTAGAACGATGTACATATTATATTTGTACACGAAATAATAAAACATTTTGCTTTTACAATGTTTTGAAAATATCAACAGCTAAAAAAAAATAAATAGAGAATTTAATTTCAGTAAAAATAACAACAAAAAATGTATTGGTTATTAGTATTTTTAATGTACTTGGAATATCACAGAATCTGAAATTTACAGTGAGATATATGTAGGCCTATTAATTTTACCTAATCAAACATGTTAGAACTTAAGTTAAATTTCTTTTGTATTAAATCTTATAACAAGCAAACTCTATGATCAGTTTTAAATTTGTGTGGTATATTCTTAAGTGGCATAAAAATCATTTTGCAATTCCATTACATAAGTCAATGTAATAATTTTAATAACCTTTAAATTAAATCAGGCAATATCGAAGCATTGCTGGGCCCACTAGTTAGTAATAAAGAATATTTATTAACTCTAAAGTTGTGCTCTGAATAATACCTTGTTTCTGTACCTTTCCCCTATAAAACCCTAGGTTGTCAAACGGAGTTTTGGATCAAGCTATATTTCTGTCATAGTCTTGATGTGGAACATAGTTCGAAAATTTTTCTTGAATACTCCCTCTGTCCATAGCTTTATCCTCACTTCCATTGTTTTGGGAAACATTACGTTTTTTACAAAGTCTCCATCAACATCATCAGAGAACTTCTTCTAGTCTTCATCGAATTCGGTCTCCTGCAGCCAGAGCAACAACTGTGCTCTATCGCGTTCACTGAATTTAAAATAACACTATTATGTATCTAACTTTTATAAAACGACAAAAAGTGTACAACTAGTTAAAACTACAAATCGACTAAATGTACAATCGAAAAAACTAGTTTGCTAGTGGTCGCGTGGGGTACAACTGTACCCCAGACTGTGAAGACTTGGAAAAGAATAATTGAATCACAAACTAAAAACATGCGAATAACGTCAACCTTCACAGACGAGTAGAAAAAGCTCCAATCGTAAGGTAACTGAACTCTCAAGGTCGTCTATGCTACCAATAGATAATGGCACACCAAAATAAATGGCTGGGGTACGCCTGTACCCCACGCTACCACTGGAGTGTTAAATAAGTAAATACAAGATATATGAATCGACGTAGTTTTATGTATAAACTAAATCTACGATTTTCAAAATAAAATAGATTTATCACAAAAACTATTGAACATTTCATAACGTTATTTAGATTTCGAATCACTACAATAAATCGTCAATTTTTGATGTCGTTACTTCGTAAGAAATTAGAAAAGTCTGGACGGGAAAGGAATGCAATAAACCGAAAGAGTCCCTCCATTAACTCGCACAACTACGGAACTTTTATTACCATCCTGCTTCCACTTTACCGAACATTTGTAGCTTTTAAACGAAAACTTTCAAATAGCGTTATTAAACAACTCTATAAACTATTTACATTACTGGAAACCACTTGTAAGATGCAAAATACTGAATGTACATAACTTTATTTAGCTAAAACAAGAATCAAAACAAAAGTTTAGTTAAGTTCCACCTTTGCAAGGGTTCTATTAGATTCCGGTTGGTCTTTTTCTTTTCTGGTGAACTGGGGCTGCATTTTTCGCCGTCATTAAGTTTTATTTTCGTTCGGGATGTCGATGCAACTTTAATTCCTTAGCATGAACCATATGAGAATCAGTACAAGTCCTTCGATTTATGTTTTTGTACTGCATCCTGTTCAATAGGACTAGAAGAATTTCTCTTAGCCTTTGCTAATGTATCATGACCTGCTTAATGACACTTACGGTCACGAGCAAGTTGCCCAATCTGTTGATTATTCCCACGTAAATGCTTATTTATTTAAATCTACGTTTAAGTACACGAATAAAGTCAAATTACTGTGAAATTTAAATAAAATATATTTAAAAAATTGTTTAAAGAGCTTCTAAGGAATTTGAAATTGATTTGTTTACGCATTTGTCTTTGTCCGTGGATTATCAACCCAAGCCCATGGAGAAGAACAATGAAGTCTTGAAAATTTTGTGATAAAAGTAAATTGAATATTCAGTGTTTTTATAGACACAGACGATTCAATTTAGTCGGATAGTTGGATTAAATAATTAATTATATAACTTAATTTGCTCTAACAGATTTTCATTTCTTTAAAAGCTTTTAGGTGTTAGGTAAATGTTTTGAATTATTAAAAACTCAAAATTGAAATTTAATTATAAACCATTAACTCTTAAAAACACATTATACAGTACTTACACAGACTGAACAAAACATTTACTTCAACAGTGCTTGGCTTAGATAAATAATTGCATTCTTCTTATTAAAATTTAGTCAACAGTAATAAAAAATAATAATAAATAAATTCGAACCAACATAAGTAAATATAATTAACAAGTACACACTAAAGAAGACAAATCTATATCTATACTAATATTATAAAGAGGTAAAATTTGTTTTTTGTTTGTTTGTTTGTGCGTAGGGGTAATCTCTGGCACTACTGAACCGATTGAAAAAATAGTTTTACCAATAAAAAGCTACGCTATCCCTGAGTAACATAGGATGTAATTCATTTTGATAAAAACCATTTTTTATTTCAATATTTGTAAATTTAGTCGGAAATAATTCTTAGGTAAGGCCTAGACTAATAAATCAGCATATATATTTACATTTATTACCATAGTAACCAAATGAATAAAATAACAGATAATATAGCTGCTGTTTGCTCCTATATTTCCATTGAAACAGCTTATTTCAAAATTTGAAGCAATTATTTTTGTATTTCTAGCTTTTAGATTAGGGTTTTAAAGTGTGGACCTGAGCCTTGCTGATTCTTTTAACCATTACTATAACTGCTGTTATAAAATATAAGAAATATTTGAATTTGAACATTTAACATTTTTTGCCATCTTAGTTTTGAGGTTATTATTAATCCTACACCTTTATTATAAATAAAACATAACATATGTTTTTAGAAGGTTCCATTAGGGGTTGGCGTGTGGAGCTCGCAGGGGTCTCCCCTAGTAATATTATAAAAAGGTAAAGTTTGTTTTTTTGTTCGTTTGTTTGTTTGTTTGTAAGTAGGGGGTAATCTCTGGCACAACTGAACGGATTGAAAAAATAGTTTTACTAATAAAAAACGACACTTTCCTTGAGTAACATAGGCTATAATTCATTTCGATAAAAACCTTTTTTTATTTCAATATTTGTAAATTTAGTCGGAAAAAATCTTAGGTTAGGCCTAGAATGATAAACCAACACATGTATTTACATTTATTACCATAGCAACCAATTGAATAAAATAACAGATAATATAGCTGCTGTTTGCTCCAATATTTCCATTGAAACAGCTTATTTCAAAATTTGAAGAAATTATTTTTTGTATTTCTAGCTTTCAGGTTAGGGTTTTAAAGTGTATACCGTTTAACCTTTATTATAACTGCTGTTATAAAATATAAGACAAAATTTGATTTGAACATTTAACATTATTTATAGTCTGTCCGCTCGGCCATGATACCTGACTTCTCGGAACTTAACCCCCCTCCCTACCCGCTCGCCGGGCCTGCCGGTGGCAAACTAGTGGAGGGGGCGTTGAGTTCCGAGAAGTCAGGTATCACGGCCGAGCGGACAGACTATACCATCTTAGTTTTGAGGTTATTATTAATCCTACACCTTTATTATAAATAAAACATAACGTATGTTTTTAGAAGGTTCCGTTGGGCGTTGGCGTGCGGAGCACAGGATAGAGAATAAAACAAAATAAATGTTCAAACACAGCAACAGAATCGTGCAACTGAAAACAGTATTTAATAAGAATAATAATTTTAATTTTGAAGTCTCCACCGGTTATATAAACGATACACTTTTAAAGTAAGGATAAACACATGTACAATAAACAATAATATTTGAATCAGTTATTACTATTGTAACATTTTAGTTGGATTCAATTTAATTCGAGGCTTTAGTGAATGTATGAGGTTATATGTATACTGTAGAATGTTAGTCCAGCATGGATTTGATCTTAGACATATATCCCCTAGCCATTGTCAGAGAATGTCGCCATATACCTGGGGGATACATAGAGATACGTATTCTATGCACTAGTAATCATAGCCGGGGGAAGACTAAACAGTACTCAACCAACTGCCTTTGTCTTCGTTTGTTTTACTATCAACTTAAAATGGTTTCACTTACAATGCTAAACATTGCAGAATGATGGATACTTGTGTAAGATTGTAAGCCGCGTAAAATATTTCCGGATAATATGTCTTGTAAATTAATTAAATATTTTATAAAATAATGTACAACGTGTTTTATTACTAATAATTGTATACACATCAATTTCTTAAATTATTTCTAACATATGCACTAAAAATGTTATTATAATCCTTTAAGATATTTATTTAAACTAGAGCGTACACTTTAAATAATATAAACGAGTTTAATCAAACGAATTAGTAACGACTATTTAAACATTTAGTCAATACTTGAGCTTTAACTGCATCTTATATTAAGCAAGAATAGGTTTACTTAGATGTTTCACAGAAATCTCCGATGATCTTATATTGTTGATCTTAAAGATTAAGTTTGAAGTAGAACCAAAACGGAACTTTTATTACATCGATCTTCTTATTCTTTGTGACACCGTCCATCTTATACAGGGTGATTCAGATCCATCCGGCAATGTCTTGGTAGTTCGGTAGCTACATATAAGAAAAATGTTCATATAAACATGGGCCCGAAAAGGCTTCGTATTCCAGATATCCGTCATTTTGTGTCTTTTACAAAATAATTCATGTCTGGAGAAACGTTTGACTTATTGAGTTCAAACTATGCATGAAGTTTAATCTAACAATGTTATATCTAAAAAAAATAAAATAAGCGATTATGTACAATCATGCGTTTTAAAATGGCGGCTGTAAGAAAATTTCAAATCTAAATTATTACTAAAGAATCGTACATTCTAACAAAAATTTCAAGATATCTTTTTTCTAGCCCTTTTAGTTCCTTGTAGTATGATGTAACTGTCAAAACAATCGGATGAAGGATAATAGTTAAGTTATGTGTAATAATTGATTTGTTCAACGCGGCTTCCTATACAAACACAGTAAACACAACAATATTGTATGTACATAATATAATGTACTGTTATTAACTTTAACTCAGCTATCCTTCATCCGATTCTTTTTCCAGCTACACCATTCGTTAGGGAATCAAAAGTGATACAAAAAAGATGCCCTGACAGTTTTTGTTAAAATGTACGGTTTTTGAGTAATTTAGGTTTGAAATCAAACAGCCGCCATTTTGAAACGCATGATTGGATTTAATCGCTTATTTTTCTTGAGATTTAACCTTGAGATAGGCTAAACTTCAAGCCAAGTTTGAACTGAATCAATCAACATTTCTCCAGAGATGATTACTTTGTAAAATAAACAAAATGGCGGATATCTGGAATACGAAGCGTTTTCTGGCCTATGATTGTACATACTTTTTTCTTATTTTTAAACATAGAATGAGCTCTACCGAGACATTGCCGGATAGTTCTGCATCACCCTGTATAATAATTCATATTCACAGTTACAGTAATTATGGATCTATGTTGATAGTGGCCGTGCTAAATGCCTTGTACACAAACAACAGCTGATGTCACAGTCTACAGTTGAATCGAAACAGGTTGAGGCTAAACGTTTAAGCGTGTGTTAGTCTGTTAGTTACCTTGGTTTTGAGTCTACACAAGATGGATTATTTTGTTTTTGTCTTCTTATAATTGATTTAGTTGAAAGTTCGGGTTAGCAGAGGAATTTATTTTTGTAATCTTATTTGAAGAACTTTCTCACAACATCCTGACAACTCACAATTTAGAGAGGGAGCAGAAGCCACATGTATTAAGGGTCTGCTGTAGTGGCGGTCATCTTGGATTTTTATCCCATAAGAGCAATGTTAAATTTAAAACCATATAATTCGTATACTTTTTAGCATAAAATTGTTTGCAAGGTCTCATTTTAAGCACAGTCACAATACGCATCCGTCTTGCAATATACATTTTTTTTAAATGCTTTTGATTCGTTATGTAATTGACATTTTGTAAGCACAAAGTTTGAATTTTTTTCCTAACACAACAAAAAATTAATAATGGAAAATAATTTGCAAGCCGGATCCGAAATTTTATAAAGAATATTCAGTTTTTTTTTTCAACACTCAATTACAAAAGATAGACTTATACAATGGTTTGATATGTGGCAATGTCAAAGCGTTCAGCTGCAAGTAATTGCACTGTTTAGATAGGGATACAGTGAGAAGTGGTTGCGTTTCCGGTTGCTTTCTTGTTTACTGGAGCAGACCCTTAAGGAGACAAGCCACCGCAGGAGTAACCTACAAAAAAGAAGTCGGTCTCATCTCCTCTATCCTTGACGTAAGCTGATTATCTGTGATCAAATACTTTATGTACAGTCATTGATATGTAATTATTACATTACACAGTTTCTATATTTATATCGTTCCATTGATTAAATTATATCCTAATCAAAGAACTAAAGCCACAAAACGTAATCAAGAATGTTGTGTCATGAGCAAACAATTCCACTTGGATTGGTTACTTTAAGGAATACATCGCATTAAGAAGGAGCGAGCGACTGCAAACTATTAAATGTACCGGAATAATACCAGAGATGAAATTAGTTATATTTCATTCCACTACAACGAATATGGTTTAGTAAAACATATGTTTGTTGTCGTTCGTAAAATAATGTGTTATCATTTAGATAGTTACGTAATTTAATAAAACAAATTGTGAGAAAGAAACATTTTGAAATTTGTTGAACATTTTATCCGATATTTGGTTTAACTTACTTACATTTCACAAATATTGTTTTCAAAATATTAACGTAACATGGTGAGTTATATACAGACTGGAGGTTTCTAAACTTCACTGAACTAAGTGCATACAGATCTTTAGACAAGTAAACATTCAAGATAAAAGACGAATCTCACGGATAGTTTTATTAGGGAGAAAGAGTAAGATAATAGAAGAACAAATAGTAGAGGAAAATAGTAGAGTGGTGAACTTTGCACATGGGTTCTATTACGCAGGAACCTTTCTTATTAAATACTACACGCTTGGCTCTAATTATGTCGTGAGAGGATCATATACTTGCTACAATAACTTAAACCCCATCAAGAATATTTTAACCCATTCACTTAAAAGTGTTTTTAATATCTGACCGGGGTAAAAAAAACATTTTCCTGGGAGTTTTCACACAGTTTACTATATTTGTATTTCTACACAGAATTTCGTATAAAATGTTATTTTTTTAATCAGAATTGACTGTAGGTTAAAAAAACATTATATTAAGACACAAATGTTATTATTAAGTGACATTTTTTAACTAACTAATGTAAGGTTGTTTACTAAAAAATATTTTTTTATTTTTACTGTTTTTTTTTTTAGTAAATATATACATACCTTAGTAAAATTATGCAAAACAGCCCCAGCCGGAGACCAGATATCTAGTCATATCCCGTCAGCTTGGAAGCGAGCCAACCACCGTTTGCTTTACTTCCGCCCTCCTACCCTCAAACCACAGATATGATTAGATATCTGGTCTCCCTAGCCTAGATTCACACTCAGCATCTTCTGAGTATTTATATTTCTTATTAAAGACTACTCGCTTGGCTCTAGTTATGTCGTGAGAGGATCATATACTTGCTGCAATAACTCAAACCCCATCAAGAATATGTGAACATATCTTTAATTGCAATAACAGATAAATATACTATTAAATTCAGCGCTCTACTAACATTGTCAGAAACAATAAGCTTTAATTTGTATACATCCTATGCCTAACTCTACGGGCAAAACTGAGTTCAAATAATATATTTACTTCCCAAAGTTTTCAAATACGGATATCACTCAAATAAATAATTACTTCAATTTATTATAAAACAAACAAAACTGATTCTACTAGTAGCGAGTAAGCTGGCACTTGAGCAAACCTCTACTAACCTGACTAAAAACATCAGGACTCCCGGCGGGTAGATAAACCAGTTCCAATTTTATACTTTTCAGTTTATATCTGAGCATATAACAATTGATTAAGACTCAGCACTGACTGAATATCCGGTATCCGGTACATCTCTGTTCAAGGATGAAGTAAACCATCCACTAGTTTGTTTGAAGAAAGAATCACATTAGAAAACGGTGTGGGAAAATGTTTTTTTTTCCTCCACTTACGTCCTTTCCCCACACCCCCGGCCCATCGCGCCAGAGCGAGGTCAAGTGCCAGGATTCACACCGACATCTGTACAACAATTTCTCCAAATATTCACAAGAAATGTTCCCTCGCCTAATTTCGGCTTCTTCCGGTCAGCTCGTCTTGCCCCGTCGTACCTACCCTGGTCCTACCAAAAAAACCCCGTCTCGAATTTATTACCCTTTATTTAACCCCTCTTTCCCCACTTAGTTTCACTCGTCTAGCTCGGTCGTTGGCTTACTACAAAATGCCACTATGCAATTTGACTCCGTCGCGTGTTGCACCGTAGGCTACAAATAAAATTCAACTTCTAATATAATTAAAATATAAAGTAATAATCTCCCTCATCTCATTTCGTAACAGTTCTATTATGTACAGAGATCAGGAGATGACAGGAGGGCTGGCAGTTATTTGCGAGGAATGTAAATCATGCGTAGTCAATGTTATGACAAGATTCAAAACATTGTGTAGTGTAATAGTAATAGTAAATATGAGGTTTTAGTATACTATATGGTTATGAGGTAAAGAGAATTTGTGTGCTTGTTTTATGTACCCTATTTTTTTGAGTAAACCTAGACTAGTGGTCAATGAAGACAAACAAACTTATCTGATTCCCCTCTATTAAAACTATTGTCTGCTCTATAGGTCTTCCACGGCATTTCTTTTTTTTTTCGCTTTTTGATAGCCAAGTAAATGTTTTCTGTCATAATATGTATATCTAGCTGGCCCGATCCGGCTTTGCACGGATGGACAAATCAAAATAAAATGTATATTAACAAAACATTTATTATATCAATAAATATATTACACTATGAACTACTTATGGGGATTTTTAGTAATTTTGTGCCCCTCAAACCTCCACAAAAATTTCGAATTGTTTTAAACCCTTTCTTAGCGAGCACCTAGGGTCCCTAGAGGAAGATACATACCAAATTTCGTTCCAATCCGTTCAATATTTTTTCAGAAATCTTCATTTAGTAACTTTGACCCCCCAAACCCTAATAACATTTCGAATTTTTTTAAACCCTTTCTTATCAGCACCTATGACCCTAGAGGAACTACATACCAAATTTCGTTCCAATCCGTTCAATAGTTTTTTAGAAATCTTCATTTAGTAACTTTGCCCCCCCCCCCCCCCCCCCCCCCCCCCCTAAGATTTCGATTTTTTAAACCCTTTTTTATCAGCACCTATGACCCTAGAGGAAGCTACATACCCAATTAAATTCCAATCCGTTCAGTAGTTTTAGAGAAATCGTGATTTAGTAACTTTGGCCCTCCAAACCCCCCCTAAAATTTCGAATTTTTTTAAAACCTTTCTTAGTGAGCACCTATGGCCCTACAGGAAGCTATATACCAAATTTCGTTCCAATCCGTTCAGTAGTTTTTGAGAAATCTTCATTTAGTAATTTTGGCCCCCCCCCAAACCCCCCCTAAAATTTCGAATTTTTTGAAAAACATTCTTAGTGATCACCTATGGCCCTAGAGGAAGCTACATACCAAATTTAATTCCAATCCCTTCAGTTGTTTTAGAGAAATCGTGATTTAGTAACCATGACCTCCCCCAAACCCCCCTAAAATTTCGAATTTTTGAAAATCTTTCTTAGAGAGCACCTATGGCCCTAGAGGAAGCTACATACCAAATTTCGTTCCAATGCGTTCAGTAGTTTTTGAGAAATCGTGATCAGTGTGTCAGCGGATTTGGCTTTTATATATATCCTTATATATAATTCTGTAAGCGAAATTTTAGATTCAAAATTGTCGGAATTTGGTAAATCGGAGGATGATGGGAGAGGTATAAAATTAAAGGTATCGATTCAAGGAACGAGGGAAAAATATAAGTTTTTTCTAAAATTAAAAACTAAGGTGTTTTTGGGGCCCCCGAAAAAAGAAAAATCCCCATAAGAAATACATTAGAATTTAAAAACATGTGCTTTGTTTACATTAAAACATTTATTTGCTATTAAACAAATAAATTTAAAACATAAAACAGCTGTTCTGTAGTTTACATTAAAACATTTGATATTAAATAAATAAATTAAAAACATAAAACAGCTGCTCTGTAAAATAATATGACAAAAATAATAAAAATTATTATTATAAAATAATGTTAATTAATGTATGTTAATGTAAATTATATTTTTAAATAAAATCTGCTACTTATTAAACTATAAAAGATACACGTTGACACACACATAGAAGAGAAACCTTATAATTGTGATTTTTGGAAGGTTGTATGGCTGTTCTATTAACATTATATATACATCTATACTAATATATTATAAAGAGGTAAAGTTTTTTTTTGTATGTAGGGAGTAATCTGTGGCACTACTGAACCGATTGAAAAAATAGTTTTACTAATAAAAAGCTAGACTTTCCCTGAGTAACATAGGCTATAATTCATTTCGATAAAAACCTTTTTTATTTCAATATTCGTAAATTTAGTCAGGTTAGGCCTAGAATGATAAACCAACACATGTATTTACATGTATTGCCATAGCAACCAATTGAATAAAATATCACATAAAACAGCCTTATATTAATATTTCCATTAACAGCTGATTTCTAAATTTGAAGCAATTATTTTTGTATTTCTAGCTTTTATATAGGGTTTTAAAGTGTAAACCTGAGCCTTGCTGGTTATTTTAACCATTAGACCTATTATAACTGCTGTTATCAAATATAAGAAATAATTTGATTTGAACATTTATCATCTTAGTTTTAAAGTTATTATTAATCGTACAACTTTATTATAAATAAAACATAACATTTGTTTTTAGAAGGTCCCATTAGGGGTTGGCGTGCGGAGCACGCAGGGGTCTCCCCTAGTATATATATATATATATATATATATATGAAGCCTCGAAAGGCAGAGTGGACCAACAACAAAAAGTGAGTTCTTTTTGAGAGATAGAGTTACACAAAATATATCTCGATACAGAATTTTCTTAGGGGTGTGATTGTTTTACAGTCTAATTTAATAAAACCCACAAAATTTGGTTTTTTATACATTTTCATGTAAAAAAATCTTGTTACCCAAAATGACTTCCAAAGTTGATTAGTCCGTTTTGCTTTTCCTTCCAATGTGGCTTGGTCCATTTTAGCACTTAGGTTAGTCCACTTTGCTTTTATCCTCATGTGGCTTAGACCACTACTTTTCCACCTTGTTCCGGTTTATCGTCTGCACAAGCAACTTTGATCTTATAAGTAAAATATCACATGTTTTACGTGTGTCTTTTATGGCTTATGAAATCCAATGTTAAATTTTTCATTGACAGGGACACTGGTTTTAAATCTGTTTCCTTGCATTTACAAATCATACAGTTTGGAATAGTACAATGCAGGAGAAAATCAATCCTTATTAGGATTTTTCTTCCTGGTGTAGAGGGATTTATACCTAGGTATACTAATAATGAAATCTACTACTACCTGTACGTCTTTCTCTTTTCTTTTGTTTTTTGGTTCATGCCTTCCTTCCTCGTCCATCTGGTTTACGAACTCACAACTCGTTAAAGAATTTTAAAGCTCCGTCCAAACGTCCCGCTGAAACCTGTAGTGTGTTCTGGAAGAACGGTTTGCATACACGTACATCATTGCCATCATTACTTTTCAATAAATAAGTTGTGGTTTTCCCCCTTCTTGAGCAGCCGGGTAGGCCTACATAGTTTCTCCTTGTATCATATTGAACTATAGATCCCACCAAAAAGGCATTCTGTTCATTCGTAGTTTTTAGTACCTTATAAAAAGTGGTCAAATATTCGTTAAACGGGAATCTTCTGCAATTTTGTCTCCGCATTTCAAAGCATTCCTTAGCAGGCACCTCAACTCCATTAAATGTATTGTATGCCTCTCCAGTTAGGCGAGCTGCTTTTGATTTATTACGCTTCCAGTTTTCTTGAGTAGGTAAGCCACGCTTTGCTCGTTTTACCTTTGGTTTTGCCGTAGTTTGTAATATCGGTTGGTCGGCTCCAACTTGAAGGATAACAGGCCCAGTTTCTATAGGTAAACTAATGTCAGTTTGAATATCACCTCAGTCTTTGGTAAAGTACTATGGCACTCACTAGGGCCTTGTGTAGGAACCTCAATTCCATCTGTACTTGTACTAGGTCTAGGATCGACTATAAAAGTCTTATGCCTAGACTTGTATCAGAATTCTCATTATCAGTTTCATCATCAGAAAAAACCTATTTATTTGAAATATTTTACTATTAAGAATTTCAGCTAGCCTACTTATCTTTATTGTGTAATGTCAGAGGAGAAACATCTGGATCCTTATCCAAGTCATCTTCCACACTTGAATCTGACATCCTTAATTCAAGTTCTTCCCTTGTTGTTTCACTATTATGTCTTAACAACACTCTTTTCTCACGCCGACTCATCTTGTTGTCACCACTCCACATTCGAAACATTCACACGACTTGTAACTCATACAAATTGGTTTTAGTCACACTGTTCTTACCTATTAGCAAACATTTTGGAGGTAAACAAGAACATGTGGTTGGCTCAACAACAACAACAACAAGGAGGTCCAACATAGAAAAACAAAATATGGGAATGTCACAGGTTGGCCACTTTGCCTTTACAAAAATAAAAATTGATTTTACATTATGCCAACTGAGGTTAGCCCAAAACTGCACTTTATTTTGTGGGTTGGTCCATTCTGTATATAACAGAATATGTACAAATCGATTTTGGACCAATCTTTTGAACTCAATAAAAAAAACTACAGCAGGTAGAGGTTAGTTCACTCTGCCTCTTGATAGAGTTTATTTTTCTGTACCAGCAGATGTAAAAATCGAAATTTGTGGGTTAGTACACTCTGTCTTTCGGGGCTTCATATTATTGTCCTTAGATAATCTGCCTTGTAAATTCCGTCACTGGTGAAACCAAAGTCGGCAAGACTCAAATAAATTTTATTTAATGTAATAAGTCCCGCGAAAACTCACAGGCAGATTAATTAGAAATACATCATAAATATGTAATTTATAAAAAATACTATTTAAAACAACAAACTGTATCTAGGCCTGCCTAACTATGTTGAGAGAACTTTTAACTGGTAAATGTGTACAATCATAATGATTATTAAATTATAGGCCATTTTGTAAAACTTTTGTGTTTATATACATTACTAGGGGAGACCCCTGTGTGCTCCGCACGCCAACCCCCAGTGGGACTTTCTAAAAACGTATGTTATGTTTTGTTTATAATAAAGGTGTAGGATTAATAATAACCTCAAAACTAAGATGGTAAATAATGTTAAATGTTCAAATCAAATTATTTCTTATTATTTGTAACATCAGTTATAATAATGGTTAAAAAAACCAGCAAGACCAGGTCTACACTTTAAAAGCCTAACCTAAAAGCTAGAAATACAAAAATAATTGTTTCAAATTTTGAAATCAGCTGTTAATGGAAATATTTGAGCTAACAGCTATATTGTATGTTATTTTATTCAATTGGTTGCTATGGTAATAAATGTAAATACATGTGTTGGTTTATCATACTAGGCCTAACCTAAGAATTTTATCCGACTAAATTTACAAATACTGAAATAAAAAAATGTATTTATCGAAATGAATTATAGCCTATGTTACTCAGGGATAGTGTAGCTTTTTATTAGTAAATCGGACTATTTTTTCAATCGGTTCATTCGTGCCAGAGATTACTCCCTACATACAAACAAACAAAATTTACCTCTTTATAATATTAGTATAGATTGTATGTAAAAGTAAAGATAAAAATGTCATCTTTTAATTGATTTTTATTTCATATTGGTATACCAAATGATTTACTAATATTATAATGAAGAAATTAATATTATAATATGTTTATGTTATACGAAGATGTACGAATGTTTCCGAAGCTAAACGAATGGGTGTCTCTCCTTTAATTTGTATAAATTAATATATTGATGATAAAAGGTTGTACTTATATTAATTTTATAATTTCAAAGCAAATCGTATAACGTATTATAGCCTACATAAGTTCTATAACTCATAATTAAAGAAATCAACTTCATAAAACATTAGAATTATCGATTAAAGTTGTAAACATAACCTAAAGTATAATCTACGCTAAATTTAGTTTAAGTTTAACAGGATGGGTGAAATCAGCTGTTACATTGTATTGTTACTCACGTACACTCAGTTTTATAATATTGTGTTTGATGTTTCCCCTTAAAATTAAATTCTACCTTTGGTCAGTAGTAGTGTAACTCGTATTATTGCATTTATTTACCACAACAAGATTTTAAGAAAAACATACAGTTATTGTGATATTTTTTATTAAACAATTCCAACAAATTTTAAAAGTTGTATTTATATATAAAATACATCTAAGTAGTAATTTAAAATGAATACTTTCACCCGAGTCGACTAACATGGTCGTAATAGTATTTTTGAAATTGTATATTTGATGTGTTTTGCTATACTATTTTAATATTAAACATGTTAATACATGACTGTATTAGTTTTCAACACGAAAGATGTTCTGATTCCACGACCAGTTCCTTACTGAAGCGTAAAGGCCTTTGATTCCCGAGCAATCAAGGCCTGTTACAACAGAACTGTGTACAT
>JAGFPH010005638.1:49717-71479 GCA_018207615.1 Philaenus spumarius
TTTCAAATTAGGAAGAAACTGAACAGCATTTATTGTATGAACTCAAAACCATAGCTCACAAAAAACAGCTGTTCGTATAAAAAGCTTATGTTTGTTTACATGTATTACCATAGCAACATTACTTAGCAAATTTATAATCACTTTAATACTCTTCAAAACCAACAGCTTTTTAAGGTTAGATTGAAAAACTATAAACAAACACAAATAAAAATGCTTACAGAATTATAATTCAACTCAAACATTGGTTATTAAATATCTGTATAGGCCTACTTAGATAGGCCTATGCTGCTTAAAATATTGTTTATATAAAATATATCATAACTATGAAGTTTTTAATACTTTTCAAAACATATTTTCGCTATCAATAATAATAATAACAAACAAATTATTTGACACCTTGCATAACCATAAACATACACGAGTTTAAACATTTTTTATTGAAAACTAAACAAACCATCTGAATTAAACTAAATGCCATTAAAATATCACATTCGTAGCTTTATTTTGATATATATTGTATATTGTATATTGTATATTTAAATACTAAACAATATATATCTTATACTAATTAGGCCTATACATTTAAAATTACAATCTCTATTTGAACCAGTTTGTTACAGTACATCCTAAATTAACGCGGATGTTACAAAGTGATTCAAATATATTTTTTCTACGACCCCCAGCTAATTTAAACCCTCGCTAAGAAAGGGTTAAAAGAAATTCGAAATTTTAGGGTGGTTTGGGGAGGGGGGGTCAAAGTTACTAAAAATCCCTATAAGAACGAATTGGAATGAAATTTGGTACGTAGCTTCCGCTAAGGCCGTAGGTGCTCGCAACATTGTCAATGAAATCAAGTGAAAGTCAAACTTAGTAAAAACTATAAATTAAAACGATATATTTAAAACTTTTTCATGTTAGATAGTAGTTTACAGGAATACAATTTTCAGTGCTTTCCTAAATAGCGTAGACTTTTTTTCATGACCACAGTAGGATACGCTCAGGTATTCAACGAACACTTAAAAAGAATTATTACAATTACGTCAAAAAGACTGAAAATACCAACACCCACGGGCAACGCCGTACGGGTCAGCTAGTTGTTAATAAATATTAAACAAAATGTTTTTCTTTATTTTGGAAAAGCCATTTGCATGCGTATTGGCCGTAGCTTTAAAATGACATATCGTTCATAATTATCCGATCAAAAATAAAGGAAAAATTTGGATTTTAATTTAACATTGGTCTCATGGAGTGTCAACCAACCACAGCTAGAGCCGACCCTTAAACAAACCCAGTGTAGATTATACTTTGGTGTTATGTTTACAACTTCAATCGTTATGATTTCTTAAGAAGCTGATTTTTTTTTTGTTGGTAATATTAGTTATAGAACTATTGTATGATATAATACGTTATAATATTTGCTTTGAGGTTATAAACTGTATATAAATACAACCTTTTATCATAAAAGTATTCGTTTATACAAATTTCAAGAAGAAATACCTATTCGTTTAGTTTCGAAAACATTCGTACATCTTCGTATAATATATAAACATTCGATTATTAATTTCTTCATTATAATATTAATAACTTCTAAATCATTTGACCTATCAATATGAAATAAAAATCAATTAAAAGACAATATTTGTATCTCTCTTTAAATATATAATAACATACATAGATAAAATATTTTAACAAATATTCCTACAGTTTTATAGTTCTTATAATTTTACACATATTTATCGAGTTAAAAATCCTCGTCAGCATAATTAGGTAGGCCTAGAAAAGTGTGTTGTTTTTAAATAGTTTTTTGTATAAATGATGTATTTTTTATCTGTACCGTATATAATTAATCCGCCTGTAATTTTTCACGGGGTGTTTACGAGTTATTGTAGTAGCTATCATTTTAAATAAATGAAACGTGTTTCTTGGAAGTGTGTACAAAGAACATAATACGAATAATAACTTAATTACGTACCTTTTGAGAACGCCAATTCCTATTCCTTTATTTGTGGATGACCAGTTTTGATCTCATAATCAGACCATTCTCAAATCTTGCATTATTTAAAAGATCCGTTCAGCTGAACATCGTTAAAATATTACACACAACACTTACATGAACACAAAACACAGCACAAAACATTAAACAAATTTTAAATAAACGGTATCAGTTAACTGACACAAACTTTCTCCCAACTTACTGTAGTCAAAATAATATTGTTTTTAATCATTTTATTTACTACTTTTTAGAACAAAACAAAAAAATAATATTCTACCTACGTCAATCGTATAAAAAAGTTATTGTCCCAGGCGGGATTCGATCGCGCGACCTTTGAATTACTGGCCGTCTTCTCTACCGTTGTGCTATCCCTTGCGGCCGTTGCCGTGATGCTAGATTGACAACATAAACTTGTTTATTTTTTAACATTTCCCCATAATTATGAAACGCCGAAGTTTTGATAAAAGCGGATGGTGTCATTTTGTTTGGCATCTTAAGCACTATAAATACTGAAAATTTGATCAAAATCGTTAGAGCCGTTTTTGAGAAATTTGCATTTTTGTCGGTTTTTATTGGTTTTTAGGGGTAAATTACCCTTAAAAATTAAAAATTCCAAAAAATGAAAAAAACGCCTGGAGATATTAGGGTTTAGTACCTACATACCAAATTTCATGAAAATCGGACCAATAGTGTCCCCTCTGGTCGTGTATACATACTGACACACTGACAGACAGACACCACGTTAAAAACACTTTTTTGGGTTCAGGGAGCACCAAAACAAAAAATTCCACTAAAAATATTTTTGGGTTCAGGGAGCACCAACACAGATAATTGCACTAAACAATTTTTTGGGGTTCTGGGAGCACCAAAACAGATAATTCAACTGAAAATTCAAATTCGAACGTTTTTACGAAAACAATACTTTCTCCATATACTACGTATAGGGTGGAGAAAGTAAAAAAAGTTATAGTGTCATTCACTTGTGAATCCGTAAAGGACTCACCCTATTCCGGAGTCTGAAACGCCAAAAATGAATAAAAGAACATAATGCATTTGAATCCGCTGCATATTCGCGTTATAAATATTTCTTTGTAACAAATAGTTTTTGTTATCGAAGCCAAGAGGAACAGAAACAAAAGACTAAAACGGAGAAGGAACGCAATAAACTGAACGAGTCCCTCCTGGCTCTAAAATCCATTAACCCTTACAGCTACTGAACTTTTATTGAGAAAGCTATTTCCACTTCACAGATCATTATTTGTAGATTTTTAGCAGACATTTGAAAGAGTTAAATAATAATAGTCACTTTTCACGATGTAATTCCCGTGTTGAACAATGAATGCGATATTGCAATTGTTCTTTTAGCGTGCTCTTTAGTTATGCGAAACCAGTTGCCCTCTGCATTCAATGTAAAACAATTAAAGCTGTGTATAAAATACACATACACTTTAAGTAGTATGTAATACAATATAGTTCGTTTAGAGTTGAAACAAATAAATTATTTAAAAAAATGTGTCCGGTCGTGGGACCCCCGTCTGGACCAAGTTCATCGCGCCTTTTCTTCAATTCTTTTAACAGCCTTAACGGCAACATACACACATAATTTTAATCTTTCAATTGCCGTTTATCATTAGTTTGTTTTTTATACAAGTATTTACTGTTTCCATACGTTCAATGTTATTATAATAAAGGTGTAGAATTAATTATAACATCAAAGCTAAGATGGTAAACGCAGTTAATTGTCCATTCATTGTAAATACATTCAATAAGCATAAACAGTTGGTTCATCAGTCTAGGCCTAACCTAAAATTATTTTGTGTATGTTCAATTTTTTTACCTGCCTTAACGGCAATATACATAAAATAATTTTAGGTTAGGCATAGAAAGTAATTTTAAATCTATGTAAAATTATTGTATGTATGTTGCCGTTAAAGCAGGTAAAATAAATTTAACCAGTGGCGGCTCCTTGTAAGGTTGTTTGGTTGCACAACCCCCCAGAAAGAAAACAAATAATTAATCTCATCAATATTTCTTTAAATATCAGTGCATTATCAATATCAACGTCATTTCATTCCAAAATTTACGGCCAAGAATGTCCCCAAACGGTTGAAAAGCCGAAGAACATAAACCCAACCTTCGCGCGCAGCGTCTCGGAACGCACTGCTTCTGCAACCAGAGCCGAATACAGTTATTAGCATTGAAAGTGGTGGGGGATTTGGAGCTTATCAGCTGCTATGACAACTGACATAAAGCCTTCAGGTGCATTAAAGTTCTGCAACAAGCCACCGGGGCGCTAGGTTTTGCCCGCCATAATGCCTTGATGTTCATATTGCATGTTTTGTTTAGTGAATAATGCAAGACATTTTGAGGTTATGTGTTGTTAGTTTTGTTCTCGTATTTTGGCTAGCTGTGTTTGGTGTTTATTTGTTTTAGATTGTGTTAATATATTTTAGTGTGTATGTCTTTAGTCTGGATTCAATTACAATAGTGCTTTTTACATTATTCTTCATAAGTTGTAGCAGTTTGAGTAGGCCTAGACAGAGAGTGCAGTGTGTAGTGTTGATTAGACGTCAATCAAAAGCTGTTAATATTATTTTCATAATTAATATTCGTGCCATTCGTGATTTAATTATAATTTAATGATAGGCCACAATTTATTACCAAAATGTTTGAACCCACTATCCCAAATCTATTTTCAAACATCCATACAATTCAAATAATAGTTTTTCAACAAAAAAGGATAGGCAAAGTTCCTAAATAGGATATGGGGCGAGTTCATAAATCCGATTATGTTAATGCTATGTTCAGGTTATGATTATTATAAAATTAAAATTCTGTTAAGTTTACCCTTCTGAAGAACAGACGGATGGACTTTCTTTTTAAATGAGGTTAGTGATATTTAAACATATAATGTGCCTGAATTCTATGTTTATTCATGCATGATTTAAATTGTTATTTTAAGTTTATTGACTATTTTATTGTATTCTAGTAATACCCTCAACTGAAAGCTAAACGTAATGGTAACCAAACCATTTTAATGGATTTAAGTTAAAAATGTTGTGTAATTAAGACAAAAACGTATAATTCCACGTGTAATTCCTCATATAAAATAATGTGTTAAATTGCGTTCATATTCCATACCCCCAGACCCCCCAGAAATTCTCTCCACATAATTGCAACCACCAAGTTAATAACTTACCAGCCGCCACTGAATTAAACATAAACACAATAATTTTAGGTTAGGCCTAGACTGACGAACTAACGTTTTATGTTTATTCAATGTATTTCAGCGCTTGACGATAATATCTTAACTACGCCGGGCGGAACCGATCTTCTCTTGATTTAAATTGACGAACCAAAACACACGTTTCTTGAATGTATTTACATTCATTGCCATAGCAACCAAATTTGATCACGGTTTTTCGTTAATCGTATTTTATATTATGTGCCATTGCCATTACAACCATTAACATTTTGTTCGTTGCATTACTTTTTCTATTTGTTAACTCGTATCGCAATCCGCGTTAAGGAACTTCGTTTCAATTATTAACAAAATAGTTTATAGGATTTATAGTTTCAAATAACCATTTAGGAAATTGTCTACTCACGAAGGTGATAAATAGCTGCCTGAAGAGTTGAATAACTATATACGAATAAGGATTATGAACTGCTTAGTTTAGCTCGCTTTTTATGATACTTTTTATGTAATTAAAGTTTTGACCGATTTTTTGTTAACCAAACGGTTTATAAGATAGCTTAAACAAACTAAATGTACAGAATAATCTCTTATATTTATTTTTGTACATAAAATTCTAAAATATTTCATTCGATTACGAAAAATGTCAAAAAAAACAACTTTCTTTATAAAAATAGTGCTTCCGGTTGTTGAATTTTCCAGGCTAACGAACTCGTCCGAGCCACTTAGAAAATTAACGTGTGTACCAAAATTGAACCAACTTGGACGAAAAATGTGGTCGCTATAGTGCAAACACACACATACATGTATATGTAAAATTTTTAATTAAAACCAAAAAAGTGTTTTGGAGACCGTGATCGGTGCTCATTGACTACTCCTGACCTTAGGTCTCACCATAAGAGTCGCTGCAATGACTCATATTTCTATTGAAATTCGCTTATAACGAAGATAAATCTATTACTTGCACTAGCAATCATCTAAATTATCTTTCATACATAATGATAATATTTAAACAATTATTCTCACTTCACTAAATAAAACTTTCCTATAAAAACGCATTTAAATAATATTTAACATAATATATTAAAATAATTAATGTCACACATAGTGACCGGCCAATTTTATGTTCTTCCCCTACTGAAAGACTGATTGACGATTGGTGGCTGAGGGTGAGGATATCTTATACAGGGTGATTGGTAGGCAGTGTGAAAAACTTCAAGGCGTTATTATGCATGCAAATTGCAACAAAACTGCTCAATTATTACAGTTCTATCTCACTCCACCTTCCAGAAACAGTCATTATTAGATTTTTTTCAATTTTCTTGACATTGCCCATGAAAATCTAATTTTTCTCAACGTTTACCAAACTTATTGTCACTTTTTATGACATTTTTTGTAAAGTACATACAATTTTTTATCAGAATAAGTATAGTTTGCCACAGTCAACCCTCTTAAAGCCCTGTAAAATCTAATTTAAAAAAATATTTTCTAAAATTAAGAAAAGGGGCTTTACAATTTACATAAGAAATTTTCATCACAAAATGGTCAATAATTATGTTTAACGACCATTGCCGCCCCTCAGGAGAATATAAAAGGTCATTTATAGTATACCATTTTAAAGCTTAAGATGTGGGGAAGTTTTTTGTGATATTTGACAGTTTGTAGGATGAGGCATAAGAAAAATTTCTTACGTAAGTTGTAGCGCACTTTTTCTTAATTTTCCAAAATATTTTTTTCAAGTAGATTTAACAAGGCTATATAAGGGCTTGACTGCGGCACACTATACTATTATTCTGATATAAAATGTTATGTACTTTCTAAAAAAGTCATAAAAAGTGGCAAAATGTTTGGTAAAAAGTGAGAAAAATGAGATTTTCATGGGCAATGTCAAGAATTTTGAAATAATGGAAAACTGGCTGTTTCTGGAAGGGGGTGGGGAATAGAACTGTCCAAATTGAGTAGTTTTGTTGCAATTTTCATGCATAATAACGCCTTGAAAATGTTCACACTGACTAAAAATCACCCTGTATATCAGGTCATAGACTAAGTTGGCTTGAAAACGGGGGGAGCAGCGTATAGCACGGGCACCAGCAACTATGTTCGAACCTGTGTTGTGAGCGCTTTCAGTCTCTCAGTCGCTCTGATCCCTCCGACAAAACTCTGATAGGCCTCGGCTACGATACGGGCGACACGCGACGAGCGATAAGCGATTTATTCGTCGTCGGCGATCATGCGGGATAAGTGGTGGCTACGATACAAGCGACAGCACTGAGCGGCAAGGCGCTCCCTCCATACGCGACCATAACCTCAACAAAACAACAGTCTGAAATATGATTTCGGATGAGGAGATGGTTAAACTGCTTGTGTTTAGTGAAACCCCGTTAAAACATAGGTTGTTGCATTTACTGAAAAATAAATGAAGATGGGATGTTCATCCCATAAATAAAAAGTTTTTGAATAACACTAAATTTTTAGGGCGTTGATGAAAGATAAAGCTAGGATGTCGCATTCAACACTTGACTATACACTAGAAAAAGTAAAGCATTGTTTGGAGGGGGAAAGGGCGGGACTAGGCCAGCAGTTCAGCCAGAAGAGCGTCTTATTGTAACTTCAAGTTATGCCTATATCTTTGTTATTTAGTGGCGCAGGGAAATTTAAAAAATACAAACTTGCAAAAGTTACTTTAATGCAACTTGTATTGGATCTTTATCTTATCACATTCACTAAAAATATCATATATGTATTTTTAACAACTGATGTAAGCAGTGGATTTAAATAATTCGACCACGCAGCTGAACCGCTGACGTGAGTTGAGCAAATTTCCAAAATTTAGTTTATAGGGCTATGTTTTAGGGTTTCAACCAACAATTTGGGAAATAGGTCTGTTCACGACGGTGCTGGATAGCTGCAAAATGGTTCGCACGCCATTCCACATATTGGGAGTATCTTAAATACACAAAGCATAGCGAGCTTCGCACGCAAACCCCGTAAATGGAGTATCTTCAATACACAATACATTGCGTGCTTCGCACGCCAACCCCACGGTAGAATCGACCACATGGCTTTGAACCGGGTACTTTTATGGTATTTTACGTTTTGATCGATTGTGGGAGAATCAAGCGAGCTATAGGGTCGCATAAAAAAACAAAATATGCAGAATAACATCCTACATTTATATTTGTAGAAAAAACTGAAAAAATCTTTCTCGTAAGAAAAATCTCAAAAATTAGTTAGTTCCGGTCAAAAAATGTGCTTCCGATTGTTGGATTTTTTTGGCAAAGAACTCGTCCGAGCGACTTAGACAACCAACATGTGTACCAAATTTGAACCAAAACGGACTTAAAATGCGGCCGCTAGAGTTGGAACACATATATAAATTTATGTATACATACATATATATATGATTTTCAATGACACCCCAATACGTATTCTGGGGACCATGATCGGTGCTCATTTGCTACTCCTGATCTTGGGTCTTACCATAAGGACCACTGCAATAGCTCATTTTTCCAATGTAAATTCACTAATAAGCATATTGTTCGAGTTTATTGCGATGAAATATTACATACAAAATTATATGCGATCATCATTTTAATATAATAGTACCTTAATCACTGTCCATTGAAAATGTTGACATTATATAATCGTTTGCTTGTGTTTAAATAAACAAATCTGACAGTAACGCCTACGTCTGTCAAATAAAGTAAAGAATGTTACCTCAGCGACTGCAGAAGAAATCAAAAGTAATGGAATCAGATATAAAAGAAAGTGCATTCTTTATCCATCTTGATACTTTCCTGTGTATACAAAACGGAAAATAACTCAGTCTAGGAGTGTTTACATTATTGGTGTTGTTAGCGAATTTCCATAGAAAAAATGAGCTGTTACAGTAGCCCTTATGGAAAGCCCCAAGGTAAGGAGTGGTCAATGAGCAACGATCATGGTCCCCAGAACACGTTTTGGGGTGTCATTAAAAATCATATATATATATGTGTGTTCGCACTCTAGCGGCCGCATTTTATGTCCGATTTGGTTCAAATTTGGTACACATGTTGGTTGTCTACGTCGCTCGGACGAGTTCGTTAGCCAAAAAATCCAACAATCGGAAGCACATTTTTTGACCGGAAGTAACTATTTTTTGGGATTTTTCCTACGACAATGAATTTGTTTTTGAGTTTTTTCCACAAATATAAATGTAGGATGTTATTCTGCACATGTTTTTTACGCGACCTTATTGCTCGCTCGGTTCCCCTAAAATCGATCAAAACGTAAAATAATACCATAAAAGTACCCGGTTCAAAGCCATATGGTGGATCCTACCGTGGGGTTGGCGTGCGAAGCACGCAATGCATCGTGTATTGAAGATACTCCCAATACGGGGGCAGGCGTGCGAAGCACGCAATGTTTTGTGTGTTGAAGATACTCGCAATATTCGGAATGGTGCGATTACCCCCTACATACAAACAAATAAACAAACAAATTTTACCTCTTTATAATGTTATTAATAGTAACCTCAAAGCTAAAGTGGTAAATAAAGTTAAATGTTTGAATCAAATTATTTCGTATATTTTATAACAGCAGTTTTAATAAAGGTTAAAAGAACCAGCAAAGCTCAGGTCTACACTTTAATAAGAACCCAACCTGAAAGTTAATTTAAATAATTGCTTCAAAGTTTGAAATCAGCTGTTTTATCTGTTATTTTGTTCAGTTGATTGCTATGGTAATGTAAATACATGTGATGATTCATCAGTCTAGACCTAATCTAAGATTTTTTCCGATTGATTTACAAATAATATTTAAATAAAAATGTTGTTGGTCAAAATTAATCACAGCCTATGTGATTCAGGAAGGTGTAGCTTTTTATTCGTAAAACTATTGTTTTAATTGGTTCAGTAGTTCCAGAGATTACCCTACATACAAACAAAAAGACAAATTTTACCTCTTTATAATATTAGTACACATTATGGTTAAGCTGTGGTTAGTTTTAATGTAACCTTTATGAATTCTATACTACATTGTATACACCAAGCATTTGAGTAATATAACTAGTTTAAGTTTATGCATTTACAAATAATATATAACCCGTTGAGAATATATTTTGTATATTTAATGGTTATTTTAAATTCCTAATGTTTACCGTTCTATGGTTTTGATATGAGACGGTGATTGCTGTTCGCACACAATGTTTCGTTCGACATAATGTGAAAAGTTACTATTTTTGTTTAACAATTTCTCTTGAAAAAAATGCTAAAAACGTACAAATGGTCTGCAAAGTGGAAATATCTTTCTCAATAGAAGTTCAGTAGCTGCAAGGGTTAATGGGTTTTAGAGCCAGGAGGGACTCGTTCAGTTTATTGCATTCCTTTTGCGTTTAGTCTTTTGTTATGGCCCCTCTTAGTTTCGATAACAAAAACTAGTTATTACAGATAAATATTTATAACGGGAATTTACAACCTGCTGAATTGTATTCTGTACTCTGTATTTACAGACATCCGTTCTGTGAATACAAACATTGTATATTTGTTTAGTAATTTTCACTGCACGACAAAAATATACAGCCCCTAAACAAAACCGGTAATATAATTATATTTATATTATTTATGTAAGCTAACGAAGTGTAAATATTCGTAAGTAAAAAAAAAGTACTTTGCATGGTTTATTGTAAATATTACGAATTTCGTATTTAACATCATAAGGCCCCCGCACGGGGGGTGCAGACTAGCTGCACCTACTAAGAGGGGTTTGGCGTCCCTCGCGGTACCCGAGTCAAACAACGCCCAACACATTCAACACATACAATACATCCATCCAATTACATACACACATACATAAAAAATACATACATTCCTATTCTCACCTTCTTTTAGGATTTTGACTGTGCAGAGCCATTGCACGTTGGAAGTGCTAAACCTGCCAGAGTTTTGACAACCCAGAGGTTTTGTAAGGCTGATGTGAGCTGGCTCTGCCGAGACGTATGCGTGGTTTCTGTTCTGGGGCCAGCCATTTCGGTTCTTGGTCAATAAGTGTTCGCGGTGTTGAAGAAAGTCGGATTCTTCCTCAAAGTAGTTTCAGGTTCCAGACTGATGTCCATCCAGACTGGCAAAAGAGTGCTCGGGATCCTCACGGAACTAGGGGCTCGGAAGTGATCGCAATGTGATCTGATGGGCACGCCCTTACCGAGTTCGCCCGATTCCGCCTAGCACGATGCGCTGGACAAACAAACCCATGGTAAACAAAACCGTCAAAGATTTAGGAACAAAGAGACATCATTCTGATTCGCCTGATGAGTCTGTAAACAAAGAATTGTTTAAAAAGACAAAGGAGAGGGCTGCTCAACAACCATCTGAGTTGCCAGCTTCCTAAATTTTTAGTTTTTTTGAACGCGGAAAAGGATTCTGATTTATCAAAGGTATCACCCTTTGTAATCAACAAGGCAATTACTGGAACAGCGGGCCCTGTACTTTACATTAGGAAATTACAGAATGGCACCATTTTAGTGGAAACTAACAGAGAGAAACAAAGTTTGTCGCTGTTAAAGATGACTTCCTTCTATGACAAATTCAAGGTATCTGTGGAACCTCACAGATCCTTGAATTATTCAAATGTGTCATTACCTGTAGAGACTTAATCCCCATTAGTTTGGAGGAATTAAAAAGCGAATTAGCTAGCCAGTCGATCGTTGATGTCACTCCCATAATGCGCAATGAAAATGGAGAGAAAAAAGCCACTCCTTCTTTGATTGTAACCTTTGGCACACCCACATTGCCAGAGTATATCTATTCAGGTTTCTATCGTCTTTCCGTTAGACCTTACGTCCCAAACCCTCGACGTTGCTTTAAGTGTCAAGCGTTTGGTCACGTGAGTTCTACTTGCACAAAGGAAGAAACGTGCGGTCAATGCGGTAAAAAAGGTCATAATAGTGAGGGCTGCAATGATGACGACAAGTGACCCAACTGTGGCGGCGATTATCCTGCACGGTCCTTTAACTGTGAAAAGTTTAAAGAATAAAAAGCAGTCCTTACTATTATGGCTAAGGATAAAATATCTTTTAATGCTGAAAAACAATTATATAAATCCTCTAGGCCTGCTCTGGAAGGTAAATCATTTGCTGCAGTGGCTTCAAACAAGAGCAACACTCCATGCGCAAATTGTAGAGAGTTGGCTAAGTCAGTCAAAATTTTGACTGACCAAGTTGCTCAGCTAGTCACCCTATTCTCTAAAGTTTCTCCTTCCGCTCCCGCTTCTGCTTTAGTTGATTCAAATTCCGTTCTTCCGTCCTCTAGTTTCTCAGTATCACAACCAGAAATAGAACCATCTATCCCTGCTTTTGATCTGAGAACAAAGACGCAGGAAAAAAAACATTATAAAAAAGAAAATTACTCCCGTATCTGGATTAAAGCAATTTTTAAAGAAATCATATACTTGTCCTTCTGTAGTAACAGGAAGAAGTTCTGGACCCGTTCCAGGAAAGAAACCAGTTGCTATCAAAAGCAAAATTTCCAATGTCAAAAGTAGTAAAACATAAAATAAAAAAGTAGGTTCCGCTACAAATCCTCCTAAAATCCCAGATCCTTGCCCTTCGCCACCCTCAACATCTTCCAAGACGTGTGAGGGAACTATGGAAGTGGACAAGGACACAACCTAAAGACCATTCTGTCGCTACAGGACAGGAAAATGAAAAGTTTGAAAAGGGACTATGTCCCTTCTAATATTTATTTATTTAATTTGAATATATATATATATTTATTTCAATATATAATGTGAACTGTAGAAATACATTTATTCATTAATTATCTATGTCCACGATCCCAAATATGAGTGTAGTTCAGTAGAATTTAAATTGTGTTAGGAGTCACATGTAAGATCTGAAAGTTCTTGTATTCGTTTGTCTCCAGGAGACACATCGCCATAATACCCATTCTTTACATTTAAGAGGGTAATCCATCTTCAGGTCAGATTTTGTTACAGAGGAGAGAGCAAGAGGTGGTGTAACCATACTTGCTCACAACTCTGTGGATAGTGTTCCCGTAAATCTGGATACACCATTACAAGCAGTAGCAATTCGAGTCGCTGTTCCCATAAAACTAACGATATGCAGCCTATACCTGCCACTAAGTTATACCAGCCAACCAAACGACTTGATAGATTTAATATATGAATTACATGCTCTGATTCTGTTGCTTGGCAATTTCAATGAACATAACTATTCGTGGGGATCCTCAACCCGCAGCCCAAGGGGTATCCGCGTGGAGTGGATTCGATCCGATTTAGATTTGTTTTTACTAAATGACGGATCGTTAATACACTTAGCAGCTTCGACAGGAGGTTGGACGGTCGTAGACTTGTCATTTTGTAGTTCTTTGCTAGCTACAAGATTTGAGTGTACAGTGATGTCAGATTTTTATGGCAGCGACCTTGCCTCTATAAAAATTTCCTTAAACGACTCCTCTTTTCTGAACAACCGAACACCTCGATGGATAAATAAACAAAGCCTTATGGAATGATTTTACAAATCAATTTGCATTACCAGAATATAACCAACGTATTTCTATAAATGAAACAGTTGATATGTTTACAGATTCCATTATTTCAGCAGCAGATAATAACAAACCAAAAACTTCAACACGAACAAAACGTCCACCAGTTCCTTGGTGGAACGACAAATGTAAAGAAGCTCTGCGCTTACGAAGAAAAGCATTAAGGACCTTTAATCGAATACCGACGGGGGAAAATCTGGAAAATTATAAAATCTTGCGTGCCAAAGCTCGCAGAGTATTCCGGCAGAGCAGGAAAGATTCTTGGACCCATTATATCGGTACAATAACCAGAACGACTCCCACATCAACAGTGTGGAAGAAGTTACGTTCTGTGTGTGGCAATGTTTCTTTAGTTGGACTGATGCAGCAGGATGGAATATTGACTACAGACAGCCATAAAATTTTAAACATTTTGGGCTCATCCTTTTCTAGGTTCTCGTCAACAGCTGGGTATAATGATGCTTTTCGCACTTATAAAACTGCTCAAGAGGCCATACCATTAACTATCGGCATATCAGAGGATTCTCCGTTGAATGACCCATTTAAAATGGATGAATTGGAATCTGCCTTATTGTCGGCTACGGATTCAGCTCGCGGACCCGATAGTATCGTATATTATATGATTAAACACCTTCCAGAGTCGGGTAGAACAGCTCTTTTCCAAATATACAATCGTATATGGGATGAGCATATCTTTCCTCATTCTTGGTTGGAAGCCATAGTAATTCCTCTATTAAAAACAGGGAAAGAAAAAACTGATCCAAGTAATTATCGTCCTATCTCTCTCACAATCGTTCTATGTAAATTGGTGGAGAAGATGATCAATCGGCGACTTGTATGGTAACTTGAAAGTAACCAACTGTTCTGTAAAGATCAGTGTGATTTCCGACAGGGAAGATCATCTATCGATCAGCTGGTTTTGTTAGAGTCGGCCATTCAAAATGCCTTTCTTCTTCGTTAGACACTTGTTGCGGTGTTTTTCGATCTTGAAAAGGTATATGATACGGCTTGGAGAAGAGGAATTCTAAGTACATTAAAATCTTGGGGTATCCATGGGAGAATCCTAGCATTTATTAAAAATTTAATATCTAATCGATATTTTAGGGTGCGTCTTGGATCCACCTTATCAGATCGATTTTATTTAGAGAATGGTGTCCCTCAGGGCAGCGTACTTAGCGTCACATTATTTGCAGTTGCTATTAATAGCATCACTGTTAATGTCCGATTACCTGTCCACTGTTCTCTTTTTGTTGATGATTTTGCCATTTACGTGGCAACCAGAAACACGGCAACCGCAGAAAGAACACTGCAATTAACGATCAAAAAATTACAAACATGGTCCAATCAGACAGGATTTAAGTTTTCCGCTGCTAAAACTAGATGCATTGCTGTTACTCGTCGCTCACAACAATTAAGTCAAACTTTATACCTAAACGGAACTCAACTTCACTCCGATAACACTGTCACATTTTTAGATCTTTTATTCGACCATAGACTCTCTTGGAACCCGTATGTGACAAATTTAAAATCACGCTGCATCAAGATCTTAGATATGTTACGGGTTTTAAGCGGTTCTCATTGGGGAGCCGATAGGACCTGCATGCTGCGTTTTTACCGAGCTCTTATTCGATCACGAATTGACTATGGGTCCATAGTCTATTCGTCAGCTAGGTTATCGGTTCTTAAAAAGATTGATTCCGTTCATAACACTGCTTTCCGTCTAGCATCCGGAGATTTTCATTCAGTCCCATTTGTAGTCTGCTTGTTGAAACGGGTGAGCCATCGCTCACGCGACGCAGACAACAGCTACAACTGTCGTATATGTGTAATTTGTGCTCCAAACCTTTGCACCCTTCATATCATATTGTATTTAACAATCCATTATTTGCACAGTACGAATTCCGTAAACAATCCACTGCCTTCTTTGGGATCAGAACCATCCGTATCCTCAATAATCTTGGTGTAGCACCACCTCCTATATACGAAAATACCCACGTTTTGTTGCTCCATGGTCGATTAGAAAACCTTATGTCGATCTCTCATTGTCTAGGTACCTAAAACAAACTACACCCGATGTTGTTTACCGTCAGGAATTTATATTCATATGTAAACTTCACCCATCAAGTCATATTATTTTCACTGACAACAACAATAGAAACAATAGTTTACTTTTTTCTAAACTGGACAATAGAGTCGCATGCGCATTTGTTCTGTCAGGAAACAGCGTCACTTACGGACTACCATCTTCCTCTTCTGTATATACAGCAGAACGTTTTGATATACTCAAGGCACTCAATATTGTTCTACCAACACCGGAGCACCTTCTTATATGTTCAGATTCAAGAAGTGCACTTGAGTTCATTGAAAATATGTACTCTCCTAACCCTTTGGTCAAAGATATTCTGTGCTCCGCGCACAGACTTTGTCTATTGGGCGTGGGGGTGTAGTTCTGCTGGGTTTCGGGTCACGCCGGTATACAAGGAAATACTATAACAGACCTAGCTGCTAAGGAAGCCACTTCCTTACAGCCTAGCCTGAATAGAGTTATGTCGTCCGACTATATGTAATTTGTAAAACAAGCCCTGTTTAGACAGTGGGAAGAAGAATGGGTAGCAGTACAAGGAAATAAACTCCGCCAAATAAAAGACACCGTTCGGCCATGGATATCCTCAAACCGCCAAAGCCGTCGAAAGGAAATGGTGGTGGTTTCTCGTTTACGCATTGGCCATTCTGGGTTAACCCACGAGTTTATGATGTGTCGGGGGGGTCCGCCGCTTTGTCCCTACTGCTTAAATCTCCTCCCAATTAAACACCTCCTTTTAGATTACGAAAAGCTAAAACATGTTTGTAAGAGGCTCTGCCTACCAAATTGCATTCGGAGGATGCTGGGTGAAGTCTCCCAAACCATTAATATAGTGTTAGCATTCCTCCATCGGTTGAATATAATTGGAAACATTTGAATCAACATACATTTTGTAACTTACATACCATGTTTAGATTTATTACTGTGACGCGCTCTGGTTCCGGATTAGGATTTTAGGAGAGAACCAGAGCCTGTCACAAGTTATCTAGGTCTATCTTATCTATGACCAACGATCAAGTAGGCACTGCAGGCAGAATCGGTTAGCGTCAATTGCTGTGTTACATCACATTCTCTCCACCGACGTGCAGCCATTTACTGACCATTGTAGAGAGACCAACGATTAATTAATTAATTAATATTGTGTTGTGTAATTGTGTGATGTCCGGCTAAGTAAATTAGCGAGTGGCTACCGTATCGTGGGGGCCGATTAGACATGTAATAGTCGTGGCGTCTGATAAACCTATTTTGGGGAGTTATAGCCTATTTGGGCTGACAATGATCTAGTTACTTAATTAAGTGTTTGTGTCTAGTGCTTTAATGTTAAATAGTTATTGTTCGGCAATTTAAGTGTAAGTCAAAGCTGGCTACCCGTGTTTGTGGTTGTTACAAGTATATAAGCTCTCATTGAAATTAGGCTGTGGGCAGTTAACAAGGCCTCTAACGTAACCCGGCGAATAGCGAATGCGTATTACGGGGCGGGGTGAATTAAATATAGGACCCAGTATGCGTTACAGTTGGTAGCAGTATTGGTTACCGATCCACCCTATTTACTTTCTCGCCAACCTAACACGGGTAATCGCAGTTTTTTCCTTAAAATTTAAAACCTCATGTAATGGCTAGCCTAGAGGCTCAACTTTTAACTTGTTCTTTCATGTATATCGGCCTCATGGTCACAACTATTTCCGGTAACTATTTCTTTGTTCTAATCTTTTAATTTTTCAAAATTTCGCTGCACTAGACACTAAATTAATTTCACATACAGTAACAACTTTTCCATATTTATTCCCTCTTAGACAGTAAATTCAGTTGGGGCTAAAAATTTCTTAGACTTAACATAATTGGGACATAGGCCTATATAGTGTGATCAGCATAGGCCTACTTCAGAAAGGACTTCTTCACCTTTTACCAAGTTGGAGCAGCAATTGGTGGCCCACTTCAAATGATTAGCCTAAAATGGTAACCCGTAAGTAATGAGATAGGCCCTACTACCAGCTGGTGAGTTAAACTAGGCCTAATTGATCTTTATTTCACATAATTTAACCTGTGTTTGAATTTTATAAAATAGTAATAATTGCCTGTCATAAACTATTATTGCGTTTGCAGTTTTGGGATCCGAGTAGATTGGGTTTATTAGCAACTTAGTAACCTAACCTGTTCTAGGTTTTATATTTCAGCTGCTCCTATTTAAATTGTTAAACTTGCGCCCAATTCTTAGGAATATGTATGTATGCCAAAAATAATTATAAAAAAAAAATAATAAATAAATAATAATAACAAATAGATGCATTTGTATATTAGTTTATTTCTTACAGACAATTAAAAAAAAAAACCAAAAAAAAAACAAAAAAAACAAAAAAAACAAACAGAAAATATATACATACGCCTTAGAACAATAGTGAGTTAAAATGAGTGCAGTTGTGACCCACAGGGCAAACAATATGGTAGTATTAGGTGACAGTCATGTGGCTCGTTTAGCACGATTTTATGAACAATGCAATCATCTATTCAACAACGGTTTGTTAAATTTCCATGGGCTACCAGGGGCAACAACTTCCGTGATGAAGGCGTACATTAAATCACATTATAGGTCTCTTTTTCCGGCAGATTATGTAATTGTTATTTTGGCTACCAACGATATTTTGCGACATTGCAATGGTGATAGTTTGAGAAACAATTATATATCCATAGTCCGCTTTATTCGAAGAAGCAATCCTTTAGGAAAAATTATTTTATTTAAATTACCATTTTTCCCATTGATAGCTGACAAAAGTAAACAACTTAGGGACATACAGTTATTCAACTGTTTTGTGGCCACCCTTACCTGTAACGATATACAAGTTGTTGATATGGCACCAGAACATCGGTGGCCTAAGGGTTTTTTCTTGAAAGATGGATTGCATTTCTCCCCCTTAGCCAACTCTCGAATTATTTCCAAAATTAAAAATATCATAGATTAAACCTACTATAATTCATGTTGTACTGTTCTTTGACAGATTATTACTAAATCGAGTTATGCCTTTTCTACATCCTCCCTTTTATATTTTCATACTTAAACTCCCCCGAAATATTTATTTTTATGGGACTATGTCTGGCTTACCGCGATGAAGGTATGCCATTCCAGATTTGATTGATAATAACAAAGTCTTGTGAATATAATTTCAGTGCTACGCTTATAGGCTATTATTACATTTGAATATTACTGCATTCAGTAAACCATTTGTGTGTGTTTTGTTGTTTCTAGTGTAGAAACCTAATTAATTGTTATTGCCAAAGACTTTTTTATTGTATTGCATTTGTGTTTGATTCATACTTTATAAATTAAGCATTTCCTTATGTTTATTTAATGCCCAAAAGTGTTTATTTTGGAACCTTGTAATTTAATCATTAGCTCAACATTCTTAATTTAAAAGGCCAATCATGGCTACAACAGTAAATTGGGGGTCAGATGTACCAGCACCATTTCCATTTTTGTTAACCACTAACCCTCTGCATCGAAAATGGATTAATAAGTTAACGGCCACTCAAGCCAAGGAACTTTTAGTATACTGGGGAATAGAGCCAGCCGAGACACTCGAAGTGAACCGTGGTAGACTGCGCGAGGAACTAGATTCTTTTAGGGACTCAAAAGCCTCGGAAACAGACCCTACTGAGACTCTAGTTGAATCGCAATCAGTTCTGCAACCATTACATCCACAAGTGGCACAAATGTTGGAAGTTCTAAATAGATCAATAGTTCCGCCACCACCTAGACCAGCTCTTTCTCTTCCTTCCTCGGCTTATAATCTTATACAGTCGGTTGACCGCCTTGATGGTCAGCCGACCGAGAGCACACTTTTGAATCTGCGCAAAATCTCGCGCGCTGCCCAGTTGCATCCTGGTTTTGATCGACTAATTATATTAGAATTAATTCCTAAAGCGACAGGTCTATCATCTTGCGTACTAGAGCGAGTCATTGACAATGGTCAATCCGTCAACGAATTTAGAGACATACTGATCGATACGCTTTTCCCACCTCACGTAAAACATTTGGCGGTCGCCGAGTTGGTTTATCGAGCACAACGTCCATCCGAACCATTAGAGGATTTCATTTGTAGCGTGAGGGACATGTCTTCCCTTTTGCTTCCAGCTCTAAAACAGGGGGAAAGGTTAGCAGCCGGATGGCATGTCATCAGATGCAACATCCCGTCTGGCCACAGTCAAGCGTCCGATCACAATAAACGATTTATTAGCACTAGTTCCATATCTGGAGTGTGGTATGGCAAACAACCAGCGCAGCACCCAAATGCAACGGCCACAGGGCCAAGCAAGGTTTTCCGCCCCTAACTACAGTCAACAAAACAGGTATAACGCCACACCAACAGGAAACCCCCAACCCCTAATGGCCTCCTATCGACCCCCACCACCAAATTACCATTCCACACCAAACCGGGGTCAATCAATGTATCCTCGAAGGGATACTCAGTGGTCCCGGCCTAGGCCCCAAAATTTGAACCAAAATCGTTTTCCTCGTGGCCCATCAGGGCCTTTAAACTAAAACGGAGGGTTCACGGGGGCAGTGAGCCTTCTCATTTAATTAAGCAAGCCCAAACATACAGGCATCTTGACCAGACACCCAAACCCCAACCAATTGGCACTAAGGGCCCTATGAAGATTGCAGTTGCTGCTGCAGACATTGTCACTGTTAGGGCCAAGATTGGCCGGCCAGATGTGACGTGTCTAATTGCTACTGGTTCAACTTATTGCTTGATAACTCAGGTATTTTATGATTCTATCGCCAAGTTTCCCACAACAATTAGGCGAATTGAACCAGTACAGCTATCAGCTTGCACTGCAAATGGCCAAATCATATCATTCAGAACTAAAGTTTATCTACATATTAAATTGGGAACCCTTTCGTGGGATTTACCATTTTTAATAGCTTCAACCTTGCCCTACCCAGTTGTCCTTGGTTGCAATTTTTTGCGTAAAACACGTGCATGTATTGACTTCAAGAGTCATGAAATTCGATTTCCGTACGCGTCACCACAGCTTTGTTCAATAACCCCAGACCATATCGCAACTGAAACCCCACAACCCTTCCGCACAGGCAGCAATCTTTCATCCGTGAGTTGGATAAAGTTGCTGATCTAATCGCCAAGTTCCCCAACACCGTCACTTGTAAACTTGGCAAAACAAATCTTATTAAATACACCATCAAAGTAAACTCCACCAAAATAGTTCGAGCTCGTCCATATCAGTACGCTCCGCCGAAGTTACAGGCTTTAAGGGAGCATATTGATGACCTCCTATCCAAAGGTGTTATAAGCCCCTCCACTTCCCCTTACGCCTGTCCCGCATTTCTCGTCCCAAAGAAAGGGGGCAAAACTCGAATGGTGGTCAACTATAAGGCTATCAATGAGATAGCTGATTTGGAGGCCACCCCAATCCCAACACTGGAATCTGCATTCCAGTACCTAGGTAAGGCAAAGTGGTTCACACTACTAGACCTTAACCAGGCATACCTCCAAATACCTCTGGATGAAGAATCCCGTAAATACACGTCCTTTGTTGTGCCATTTGGCCAATATCATTTTAATTTCGTCCTTTTCGGATTAGCTAGCGGAGGATTGGTCCTCACAAGGCTCATTGAAAAAATATTCGGAGATATTAAGTACAAGTATGTTTTCACCTTTTTTGATGACTTGTGCGTATACTCCGACGGCTCATTTGACGACCACCTTGCCAAGGTGGAGACGGTCCTCAATCGTCTACAGTCCGCCGGACTTACCGTCAACCCTGAAAAATTAACCGTGGCCGCAAATAACATCCAGTTCCTTGGCCACGTGTTCAAAAATCAATCGGTATCCCTCCACCCAGACAGGGTACAGCCTATTGCCGATTTCCCCACCCCTAAAAACCTCAAGCAGGTGGCTAGATTCTTAGGCTTGGCAGCCTTTTATTCCAAATTTATTAA